>WYDI02022754.1:0-85957 GCA_009867235.2 Psittacus erithacus
CCCAACTTTCTCAGCCTGTCTTCATACAGGAGGTGCTCCAGTCCCCTGATCATCCTTGTGGCCCTCCTCTGGACTTGCTCCAACAGTTCCATGTTGTTTTAATGTTGAGGGCACCAGAACTGTGCACAGTACTCCAAGTGAGGTCTCCCGAGAGCAGAGTAGAGGGGCAGGATCACCTCCTTTGACCTGCTGATCACACTCCTTTTGATGCAGCCCAGGATGCAGTTGGCTTTCTGGGCTGTGAGCGCACACTGAAGCCGGCTCATGTTACGTTTCACATCGACCAACACCCTCAAGTCCTTCTCCACAGGGCTGCTCTGAATCTCTTCTCTGTCCAACCTGTATCTGTGCCTGGGTTTGCTCTGACCCAGGTGTAGGACCTGCACTTGTCATAGTTAAACTTCATAAGGCTGGCATCAGCCCACCTCACAAACGTGTCAAGGTCCCTCTGGAATGGCATTCCTTCCCTCCAGTGTATCAACCGAACCACACAACTTGGTGTCATCGGCAAACTTGCTGAGGGTGCACTCAATCCCACTGTCCATGTCACTGACAAAGATGTTGAACAAGACTGGTTCCAACACTGATCCCTGAGGGACACAGGTCATTACTGGACTGCAGCTGGACACTGAGCCTTTGACCACAACTCTTTGTGTGCAGCCATCCATCCAGTTCTTTATCCACCGAGTGGTTCACCTATCAAATTGATGTCTCTCCAATGCAGAGACAAGGATGTCGTGTGGGACAGTGTTGAACGCTTTGCACAAGTCCAGGTAGATGACAGCAACTACTCCACCCCTGGCCATCAGTTCTGTAGCCCCATCATAGAAGGCCACCAAATTGGTGAGGCAGGATTTTGCTTTAGTGAAGCCATGCTGGGTGTCACCAAGCACCTTGTTGTTTTTCATGTGCCTGAGCATGCCTTCCAGGAGAATCTGCTCCAAGATTTTGCCAGGCACAGAGGTGAGACTGACTGGTCTGTAGTTCCCTGGGTCATCCATTTTCCCCTTCTTGAAAATGGGGTTATATTTCCCTTTTCCACTCATTGGGAGCTTCACCTGACTGCCATGATTTTTCAAATATGATGGACAATGGCTTAGTAGCTTCATTCGCCAGCTGCTTCAGGACCCGCGGATGGATTTCATCAGGTCCCATGGACTTGCATGCGTTCAGGTTCTTAAGATAGTCTCGAACCAGATCCTCTCCTACAGTGGGCCTAGGGGTCTTCATTCTTGCAGACCCTGCATCTGCCTTCCGAGACTCGGATGGTGTATCCTTCAGATACCAGACCTTGTAAGAAACAAGGTTGTTTCTCCCCATCAGTAGCTTTCTGATTTGGCAGTATTGAGAAGCAGAACCCTTGGCTGTCCCTGTGCAACACTGACTGTCCCTACCTAAAACAAGAAATAGCAGCTCTGCTGAAACCACCCTTTTTGCATGAAGACGTATATATGGTGGCTCTCACTAGTCTGGGATGGAGATCTTCAACTTCTCTGCACCGAAGTTGTGCTAAGACTGTTGTTAGTTACTTCCCTGTACTGGAGCTGTAGCCATGCAGACACCCTTTAAGCTGGCAGTTAATTATAGAGCCATAAGCTAAAACTTCAATACAGCTACTGCCTGATAACCGATATAATCATTTTATGCAGCAGTGTTTTGTAGTATGATGACTCTTGCTTGAGATGGATTATTTAGGATGTGCCTTATGTAGGGAAAGTGAGATGAAGTAGCAAAACCTAATAGTGAGGGGTCTGGCCTAGCCTATTGCTACTGAGCTTGGATCATGTACCTGCAAGGAAAGGACTTGGATGTTTCTGGTCCTTGGTCACTAGACTTGCTGAGTTGGGTGCTTTTGCAGACCTTAATCTGCATCTCAAGGTGCAGATGTTCCCACTTCAAGAGATGAGCAAAATGTGTCTCCAGATTCCCAGCTCTGCTCTGTGAATGTTTATAGCTGAAACCCCAGGGATGCAAGATAGGTTTAGCAAATAAACGTAAGGGATCTGTGGAGGGATTTTTGGAACAATCATTCTCTGTTTCCTCTGTGTATTTGCAGACTTGGAGAAGGAAATGGAGAATTTGGTTGGCTTGTTTGCCCAAGCTATTATGGTGGGTTATCTGTTCCATGATGAAGTTCCATTTCAGTACTGAGCTGACTAGGCTGTGGAGATGAAAATGATCAATTAGATTGCTTTTGTTCTCCTTTTTTTACATTTGGGTTTCACAGGATGGATCAATGGCTGCCACCATTTCTTCCTGAAATACAGGCTTACCCTGACCCTTGCTGCAGATCTAGGTAGCTGCTCCAAGTGTCCATAAACTGGCTGTTCAGAAGCATAGCACTGACTCAGTGTTATGTTTGTGGCTTAGAATGAGAAGCCAGAGTTAACTAAATCCAAAACATTTGCTTTATTGCAGAGTGATACTGCCTGATGCTCATGCTTTCCTGAGGGTGGTGTCCAGGTTGGGTACTCCAAAGAGCTTGCCGTTGGCTTCATCTGGTCAAACTGATAGAATGTAGTGCGAAGGGACATTCAGAACTGATGCTGTGCAGGCAATTAAAAATCTATGAATTGGATTAAACCCCAAATGTTAGTATGCTTTGATGGGAGTCTTTTTTGTTTTCTTTAGACTGAGATGCTTTTGAAGATAAAGTTGGAACCAGGCTCCTAATCTGCAGTTGCTTGGGGCTTAGCTGTTTGAGGCTTTTTTTGTTTTGTTGCTCTTACCTGTTGACCTGCTAGAGTAATTCTGTGTCTGAACTTCTGTCCTTTTAATTCCTGACTTTTCTGTCCTGTCAGTACACGGTTGAAAAAAAATTATGTGCAATTCAGAGGACCAGTTAGGTTTAGAATTTAAGATACTTGTTTTGTGGCTGTAAAATAATAGGTACTTTGTTTCTTGCTTCAAGACACTATTTGTTTTTTATTTGTAGCTGTGCTTGACAAAGAAGGATGAGGCCAGAAGCAGCTATAAAGGGTGCATTGTATTTTTACTGTAATGCTGAGGTATTGATTGTTGACTTATTGGTAGGCTTAATGCAGGACCATTTCCTTAGTTAGTGTTTGAATGTCCATTAAAATGTTGGCTGGGTGCCAGAATGTTGAAATCGTGCATTTTATACCTTAATTCGATTATCCAAAAGTATTAATGTGGTTTGGATTTAAAAAAAAAAAAAAAAAAAAAAAAAGGCAAGGCTTGATTTTCCTTCTTTTGTATTTGTTAACCTTTAAATACTGAAATGAGCCTCTGAAGCAGAAGATGCTGAAAGATGACAGAGGGAGGCAGGCAGGAATCCTCATGTTTTGAGGTTTGTGCCTCTTAAAATTTTCCACCTTTTTTCTTTGAGATCCACAGTGTTTGCTGAGCTGCTGACAGGCCTTCAGTTATGTACGGCAGTATTCCTGACTCTTCAGTTTATGCATTTAAAACTAGTCACTGTTTTTCTACAGGGATAGCTTCAGGAGTGTATTGCATGTTAGTAGCGCCACCGATAGAAACATGTCTGTTGTCTTGTAAATCTCAGAGGTGAGGTGGGGCTTGCTTTCTTATCCCTGCAGCACCATCAATAACCTGTCCTTGGTTCCCAGGAGAGCTTCCTATGTAGCTTAATGGTACATGTTCCACTTGGTCCCTTCTGCTCAAATCCCAGGGTTTTGCTACTAACTGTGCAGCTTTTCGGCTTGTAGAAAAGACTGCATCAGGTTTTGAAGAGACAGGAATGGAAGGTGGAAGACTTTATGCTCTTGTACAGAAGACAGTATTGGTACAAAGCAGCTGTCGTGATTACAGTGGTGCTTTCCTGTATTGGTGAGGTAGGCAAGGCTGGAAACAATTGCTAAGAATTGTTTGCCACTGCAGTGACCCAGCAGTTACCCCAAGCCCTTCTTTTCTAATAGCTTTGGCACAGGTAACCAGTGCTCCTTCAGGTACATCTAAAGTTTTGTGTCTGCCATCTCTTCATCCTCTTCTGTCTCCCTTTTGCAGAGACACAAACCTTCACAAAACAAAAAGGATTCAGCTTGTTTTGCTTTATGTATGTCTTTGGTTTTGGGTGGTGACACCAACACACTTTTGGGGTAGAAAATGACATTTTGGACTACCTGGTTCTCACAGGCAGTGTTGCTGTTTGCTACAACTGTCCGTGATAAACAACAGTTACAAAAAGCCAAAATAGTTAATTATAGCTCGAAGCAAGTACTGGAAATAAAGGGAGGCTGAAACAGCATTCTGCTCTACCAAAAGTGAGGGGAGAAGCTTGACAAAAGGTGAGGAGCCAAGAGTTTGCCCTCTGGCTACTGTCCCTAATGTTATTTAATCTTTCTTAGTCTGACTTCTCGCCAAGACTTGCTGCTGTCCCTTTCCTGTAATTTAAACTTTCCATTAAATAATAAGGTTTTATAAAAGGTAGGGTTATTGCCTGTTGGAGTCCTTACCTTTTTAAAATAACTTAGTGTGGTACTTTTGCAAAAAAAAAAGTTTACTCTCACTGGGAAGTAGTAGCAGTTGCTCTATCTCTGAAGCAAATATCAGTGTAAGTAGTGCAATTACCCAAATGAAGCTGATGCTGGTATTTGTGTTAAAACTGGTTTTCTTCTGCCATGGAATATTTTGGGCTTTGTGTTTCTCTTCCCACTCATCTGACATTCTCCATTCCCCGGTTTCAGTGATCTGCAAAACTTGATGGCTGTGTGGAAAGGCAGATGTTGTCATTGTTCGCCTTCTTTCCAAAACATAGAAGATGCTGGAGAAAAACATTCGGATTTTTTTTTTTGTCCCATCTGCAGTTCATATTTGTTCAGTTGTTGTGGTCAGTGTGTGGAATTTTATGGTGACTTTTAAGTATTTTGAGTTTGGGTGACAGTTGATGAAGCAGTTTGGAAATGAGTCTCCTCTCTTTCATAATGAGAAAGAGAACAGAAGAATCTGCTTTGGATTTTTGGCTCGTCTGTGTGGAATGCAATATCCTTTCATATTCACTTCCCATGGACTCTTGCATGGGATGGTCCCTGCTTACCAGAGTTTAGTTTTAAAAGGCAGAAGTGGATGTTACGGTATAGCAATTTAAAGCACTGTGGCAACAACTATTTATAGACTTTAAATAATTGTAATGCCAATTTAAGTTGCCCTGTTCTACTTTTTTTTAGATACTGGCAATTGCAAGAGATGATAAACTTGCTCTCTACAGGAGGGTGAATTAATAGCTGTCCCAGGAGGCCTGGAAGGGGCAGGATTTGATTGCATTCCTCAAGTGCTTAACACCTAAAGCTCTTAAATCGGATAGCAAAGAGAATCTGTTGAAAGAACGTGTGGACTTGAGAGAAAGCCCCTTGCTAATAATGGAAGACACTAAGAAAAATGCATTTTAGGTAGTATTAAATTTCAGCAGCTGGAAGATCCTGTTTGGAGCAAATACTAATGAAGTTGTCTTTAAAAAGGAAGTCAAATATTCTTTATTTTGCTATCAGCATGTCCTTACTTCTAATGAATGTACACAAGAATTAATGTTACTTGCAAGACCCTAGTTCAGTAATATGGTGTGAATAATACGCTACATCATAATTGATTTGCAGCTTATATTTTTATACGAAAACATGCATTGGTTTTACCATCATGCAGCTGAAACTGCTGGTCCATGAGGAAGTGTTTGCTTAATGCATAGTACAGGGAGAATGGTTTGACTGAAACTCTCATCTGTAGCATGGATTATTGTGCCCAGTACTAGTGAGAAGATAGAAGTTTCACTCTATGTTCGCTATTACACAGCATGGTGCCAGTGGTAGAGCTGCAGTTCCCCTGGAAAGAAGGGATGGGAGATGCCTAAATTTTGCTTGATGACTAAAGTTAAGGCAGCTGTGTTACCTCCTGAGTGCTAAACATTGTGTTTGTTGCTTTTCTTTAGTGAAATCTATGCCTTGGAATCCTGTCTATCCTCTTTGGACGTCTCCTGGAAGGATTTTCTGCATTAAGGCATCTCATGATGCAAGTGTCTGAGCCTGCAGTCTGCAAGGGGTCTAGTGATAATTGGAGCCTCTTCTGATCAGTGTTGGGGATGAGGATAAATAATATTTGGTGGATCTATTTTTCCACAACATGTAAGTTATATGACATTAATGAATCAGCAAAATAATTTTACAGGAAAATTCACAGACAAAATAATGCCCTTAAAAAGTGCAATGCAATCTTTATGCTTGTTTATAGCTGCTAAGTGGATCTCCAAGGGCAGTAGCTGATAATATGTATCCAGCAACAAGCTGGTGAGAGCACTAGGTAGAGAGTCATAGCTGGAAGAACTAACTTACTCATTTTGAGCAACTGGAGAAGCGCAGCCTTCCTGCTGCTTCAGTGACTGTGGGGACAGGCACTTGGCTTCTGGGTACCTACGGCAGCCCTGGCTGTTCCTGCATTGCTGGAATGGAAAGTTCTGTGTCACTTTCTGCAGGGAACCTATGAAATGGCCACTTGTGTAGCAGGAGCTGAAGGAAGATTAATAACATGGTTTTGTTCAAACCACTGATCAGGCTTTAGATGCTTTAGTCTTGGCCACTACTGATACAGTTCATGTTTGAACTAGTGACCTCTATTTGAGAGTTACTTTATCCTTTTAATAGTTTTCCGAGTCAGCTCCTGTCCCTTCCTGAGAATCTCTTTATCTATACACTTGAGAAGGTGATGCTTTTTTTGGAAAAGACTAATCCCTGTTTTGCATGGCTATGCACACTGCATTAAATGAAAGCAGTGCATGTTCCTTCCGCTCAGCTTCAATAAGTCCTTGCTTCTAATCTTAACAGTTTGTAACTTGGTTTTCAGTGGGCTTCTGTTATCTTTGGTTTTGGAGGGTTTGGACAGACAAACAGGGAAAAGATGATGGTGAGAGTCTCCTCCCCTGCAGCCCATTGTTTCCAAATCTCTACCAAGTTTATGTTCTGGAGTTTGACCTTTCTCCTGAGATTTGTTTCTACTAGAAGTGTCTGCCTAGTCGCAGTTAGCTGACCTTCACACATATAGCACTGTCAGTCCTTCATGGTCTTGATTGAGCTCTTAAGATTTTATCCCTCACAGTTCTTTTCCTTCTAGCTCTTCCCATTCCCTAGCTATCTCAAATACTTGCTACTGTCTTTGTGAAGAATGACTGGGTGATAGGTAACTCATAATCAAGGTGATGTAAGTACTTCTCAATATGAAAAGGTTAGATACATACAGATGGAGGATCACTGGGAGAGGCGAAAGGCATGTGAGCACAAAATAAATAAAGTTACTTCAGTCTTCTAGTTTTGACATTCCAGGTGAAACCTCTGTACCCTTAAGTTGTGATGTGTTTTAGAAGGGATTTAAGGGCAGGGTAAGCTGTTCATGCCTTCGTCTTCCTTTTTAGTCAAACTCAAGAGATAGATGCTTTCATTTCCTCTGCTGGAAGTTATATCCCCAGTATTGGCTAATGTGAGATGACAAGGCAGGGAGACTCAGGCAGAGAAACTAAGTGATAAAATGCCAGATGACTTGGGCTGCAAAGGACAGATTTTTGTTTTTCTTCTGATTTTGTCAGTCTTGCACAGAAATGTTACAGGGAGGAGACTTGGTGCTGACATATCTTTGTAATATGTACAGCTTCCTGATCGTTACAGTGATGCTGGTGATGACGTTAAACTATTAACCAGGCAGGTATGGCCAGCATGTGCTTTGTGTGAGGAGGCTGAACCAGGGCTGGAGGATTCCCCCTTCCCAGTTGTTAGCTGTTCCATGATCCCCTTGAACACTGTGTTTCCATTCCCTCAGGAAAGGGATAGGAGAACAAACAACGTGTGACAGATGTTAGTCATGTCGCTTAATGCAGGACTGGAAGGCACTTGGATATTAATGTAATGAGCACAGCATAAAGACCTGAATGGAATAGGCCTGACTTCTAATTAAGCCCACTGAGCTTCCAGTACTGATTTCAGTTGTACTTGAACTATGAAAAATACAAGGATGGCTTGACAAAGCAGTTATGTGCTGCTGTGGTTGATTTGAACCGTTGTGCTTGTGGGTGTTTATTTCCCATGCATGTCAGTACTTCTAGTCACTTTCTTCAAAAGTGACAGCTTTAATTAAAGGAAAAGCACACATTTAGCTTCTTTGCTAAGGAAAACCTAAAATGTTATCCTTGCCCTGCATCTTTGTTGCTAATTGTGGAACTGCATGGCATCTCATCCCAAGCAAGCATCCCTGCGCATCTTAGGATTCAGCAGGTCGTCTTAGGTCTGTCACCAGTGTTAGTTGTCCTTTGATACCTTTTGGTTTAATATGAAGAGTTGACTGATTTCTTTGTCAGAGAGCTGAGCAAATTGTTCTCCCTTTCCTGTGTGTTGGGATGCAATTGGAGGCCTCCAGATTTCATTCATCTCTCAGGGTGACTGTCTGCCTGCCTTTCAGAGGAAGGCTGGTGATACCGTTTTGGGCGTTACTTGTCATAGTAAGAACTGAATGCATGTCTCTTCTTCTGTCCACTGCTGGCGAGGAAGGTGGGAGCCATAGCCCAGTCGGGCTTCAGGCTGGAAATGTGTTCTGCTGCAGCATGTAATGTGGGAAAGGAGGGTTCTGAAACTGCTGGCAGGTTTCTGTGGCTGCATGGATTGAATTGCTGTAGAAATACGGGCTTGATTCTGCATATGTCATTCTTCCAGCAATGCAAGTCTGTGTATAATTCTTGTACTGTGGGGGAGGGGGGAGAGGCTGAGGTTTCTTAGACCATTCATAATTGATAATATACCCCTGAATTATTTCAGGGACAGTTCAAGCACAGGATTGCTTCAGCTTTCATACGTGTGAGCATGCATGGCTGCCTGGTGCCTTTTGAGCTTTGTGTGTTGGAGTATTCAGAGACATTTTGTGAGAAGCAGGAGCACTGGTAATTGCAGTCTGATTAATCATCATAGAAGGATCATGATTGCTATGAGCGGATGCTTTGTGGCTTCCGCTGGAGTTAATAATTCATTGCTGGACTGTGTTAAAGCGTGCTTTTAAGTCAGGTCCCTCCATGGACTACAGGCATCAGCAGGAGTCAGATGGGATGAAAGATAGGCTTAGCATTTGACAGCCATTCACTTGGTGTGGGCCTCTAGGCAGTGTTAGGTTAACTTCCTCATCCCGCCCTTCCCTTTGTTTGGGAATGTGAGGGATGTGGGAATTCAGCTTCTTGTGAAGTTGTGTTAGGAAATGCTGAGATGAAGCTGTGAATATCAGTGACCATCTGGTTCTAGTTTAATGGGCTGTGGGGTTGAAAGGATTTTGCCTGCCACGATATGGAGGAGACAACTTTATAAAAGAGCTATTTTCCTATGGAGTTGAGTTGCTTTCCAATGCACAGTGCCTCTAACCTCCCAGGGACAGCTGCTTTCCCCACTGAGAGTTGAATTTGGTGCTGTCGATGCTTGCAGTCATCTGTGAGAGGCATTGACATTCAGGGTTTGTATATAAAAAAAGGGGTTAGCATTCTGAATTAAAAATTAACATGGTCTTTGCATAATTACAGACTTACAGCACACACTAATGCTGTACAAAAGAGGGCTTTCCAAGCAGAGTTTAATGGCCCAAAAGCAGAGCCATCACTTCTTTACCTCCCATCTCCTTTTAAATTACAGTAGACATGTTTAAAACACTCCTCAAATTCTGCTGTAAAGTAGCTGTTTGGCTTCCACTTGTATTTTTGGGGGGTTTTGGTTTTTTTGTGTTTTTTTTGTTTCTTTTTAAAAAGGTGATTATTCTTTTTAATGCTAAAGATGGAAATGGTTTGCATATTCATGGTACCTTATAATTTTGAAAATAATCTAGTAGATATTTACCAATGGCTGTGGGTAAATGGACACTTGTTGCACTCTGTTTAAACCATTACATCTCAATTATCGCTTGGTGGTGAGAGCATGGGTAATACCCTCAGTTCTTTCTTAAAAAGGCTCTAATTAAAGCTAGTTCCTGCTCTCTCCTCTTGGATAAATATGAACGTGAGGTAGTTCAGTGACACTCTGTCAAATGGAGTGCAAGTTCCCCATTCATCCTGACAAATGATACCCTTAATTGGGATGTGGGGTGTGGATGGCAGGAACAGCACTGCCAGTGTTGGTGCTAATCCCCTCTGCTTGGCTCTGCTTCTCCCCTCTCCTGTGCTTGAGGTCTGCATTTGTCTCATTTTACAGCATTTGTGCTCCTCCATCCACCTGGTCACAAAAAGCAGTGCTGTCATGGGTGTTTCTGTACAGCCATTGCATCCTGCTTATTGTTCAGTACAGAGCCAGCCGCAGAAAACTGTGCAGAAGCTTGGGTCTTCTTTGAGCTCTGTAATAAGCCAGCAACTCCTTCCCAGTCTGAGTGAGCTGGTGGTTTTTACCCTCCAAGAGCGTGGCTTCCAGTGATGATGGTACTGGATGTTACTGGAGCTGGTCACTTCCCAGTTCTAGGTGTTGGTTTTTTTGCTTTGACTCTGGATGATTCATGTTCTCTTAGTCTATGAAAGTTAGCTCTTTGCCCCAAAGCCCAAATTCCCTGCCAGATAGGCCAGTTGTATAATAACACGCTCAGCCTGTCTTATTCTTTGCTCTGCGCTGTTTGCATGTGAATGTAACTGTATCAATGTGAAAGCATTAGCCTGAATTTTCTTCCTCTCTACCTCAACCTGTTTGAATTGACTAATGAAACCCCAGCTTCCCTTTCAGCATCCCTCTGAAGGTAGAGGGTGAGTGTACAGACCTGAAACAAGAGCAGCGTGCTGTGTCTGACAGCCCTTCTTCGGAAGAGCCCTAGTGTGTCATGAATGCTGGATCATCACCCTGCCCGCCTTGCAGAGGAAGGGAGCTAATGCTTTAAGGCACTCTCCAGACCCAGTATGACAGTGCAGTATTTGATGCTGCTACAGTGCTGAATTAAGCAGGGAAGAAAAGGAGTTTGTGAAGGTGGTACCTATTGCTGTTTTAACTTGCTGCCAGCAATGTGTCTTGATTTTGCTGGCTAATGCTTAATGATAGCAGTTGTTGCAGCTGTAGGACTTCAGAAAGGAGCTAATACAGGAGGAGATCCAGGGGGGCTATTGTGTTTTTCCCTTTACCCCTGCCCAGTGTAAGACTGGGAAAGAAAGGGAGAAGAGATTACAGTGATTGTAGACCAACATGTTCTCTGGGTTTTTGTTGAATTTAAAGTAGGGATGGATGACAGCATCTCTGATTTTTGTAGTTACAGTGAAGGAATCTCCTCCACTCCATTTATGTCCCCCTACCCAAGAGGGCAGGAGGTCATTGTGAACACCCAGGGGGGGAGCAGTCCTGACACAGAGGAAAATGTTTATATTCCAGTGTCTTCTGCATGATCTTTTGCATCATCATTTTCTGAGGAATATGATGCTTTCTGTATTTAGAAGAACTTTCACAGTTTTCCCTAGCTGTGGCCCAGCAGCCCTGAATGATAGTTTTTTTCCCTTTTCCTCCCACAGTCACATTTGAGTGCAGAAGTGATTGACGTGTGAGCTGACTGAACATTCCACTAAATTGATTGCCAGTGAAACAGATAGCAGTTCCGACATCTTAGCTGGGTTACCACTCAGAGTTGTTTACACTTAACAGCCATTTGGGGTGAGTAGTTTCTGTTCATAGCCCTCAAAGCTGTTGCGTTAAGAAATGCATAGTTAAAGGGAGACAGTTCTGTGCTGAGCCACACTGGGAAAGCTTTCCTTGTGACATCCTGAGCTGGCAGTTCAATACATAATATATATATAACTGATCCGTAATGCATAGTTCTGCAGTTGGGAGTAGCTTCTGCAGTAACATTGCATGGCCAGAAAATAATAGAGAATGTCTGTTGATAATAGCATTTTTAAAGTTGTGGCTAGCAGCTGCAAATGGATCATTACTTTCCTGAAATAGCTGAAAAGGCTACAGCTTGTACCAAAGAGCTGGCTGTCTCTCTAGGTACTTTTACCTGTTTTAAGGTTTGGTTAAAAAACCAAAAGTTCTCTGTATCCTCTGTGCTTCTGGCTCTGTGCCACTAGTGAGTTATGCAAACTAGAGCTAGGTAGGGTGAGCTGTGTGTGTGAGGTGAGCAGCCAGCTACCAAGGTGAGCATGGCTGCAGGGACCCTGCCAGGCATGGATGCTCAGAAATGCAGGAGGAATGCCAGGGTTAAATTATTCCTGCAAATGTATATCCTTCCTTGCCAGGAAGGGACTTTACTCGGTGTAGCTGGTTGTGATCAGTGGTTTTCCCTGCAGTGCAACTGTCTGCAGCTTTCCTCTAAGAACATGAATGGGTTTGAACCTGTCCTCTCTACTCATGAGGAGGACATCTTGGTACAAGGATTTAGGTATTTAGTACAGTGTTTGTCTCGTCACGAGGAGGGAGGGTTCACCCTTAGGATCAAGTTTGCTAGTTTCAAAGCCAACATACACTGTATTTGGAAGACCACTCTGCCACCTGTGAAGCTCTGAATTGTACAAGGTGCTCAGTGATGCCTTTGAGGTAAGTAAGCCTGAACCACAGAACACCTTCTGTAGGCACAATGCTGTTAATGGAATTGCTCCCAAACCAGGGAGTGCAATGTTAATTCAGAGACTCAGATTTTTTCCTCTCTGTAAAATATCTTGTACCATTTTTACTGATAATTCTTGTCCAGCTGATACCCCTGCAGTATTGTTTTAATTAAAACAGAAGTGGAAATAATTAATTGGTGGTGTTGGTGGTGATTCTGCAGCTCCATCAATGTTAATGCACAGTAAAGCACTCTCCTGATAGCTTTCTGTGCTTAAAGTAAATGTAGACATCCCAAGTCTAGATATTTTTGTGTATATGTGCTTGCAAATGCAAGCCATGCAATTTGGTAAACAGAATTATGGAATTGTGAAATGCAGGACTATTGCAGCAGGGGTTTAAAAAGAAAGCACTTTTAATTTGGAAGTGTCACCAGCAGTTTGCAGAGGGACAGGAACTCTCTTGGTACCATGGGTTAAATGTGCACTTGAGATCCGTGGAAGCAAATGCCCAAGTAGCGCTACTCTTGCCTTTTGTGAAATGCTTCTTTATGGTTGTATGTTTTGCATATTAGCAAATGCATATTAGCAAATTCCTTATTTCTTCAGTGTTTTTCTTTAAGATGGGGGTGGTCTGTTTCTCGATTTTTCTCTGTCTTTCTGCACTGTAATGATGGCACACACCATCACCTGACTGCTGGGATACAGTGGCCTGACTTTAATCATCGGGTGACTGGCTCTTAGCATGGTTTCATCTCTGCTGTTTTACATCTCCTGTTGTAATTGCACCGTTGCTGGTAGCATTGTTTTTCTATTGGTGACAATGACAGGCACATGTTAGTATTTTACATTACCTTATACTTCTGGGGTTTTGTCTAAAGTGTAGGTGAAGAATTACTTTGCAAATAAAATCCTTTTTATTTGCATGAAAGAAGCATATTTTCACCCCTTGTGCTATTGTGTGTAGGACTGGGTTATGTATAAAACCACTTTTGTAAGTATCATATGGAGGAAGAAATAGTTTGGTGAAGCCTGTGTTAATAACAGGGCTGCATTTCTGTAGTGCAGACAGTTTCATGTAGGTAGATATGCTTACAATTAAATAACATGTTCAAAGCCATAAAAAGGAGCAGTGTTTAATGTAAATAGTATCTAAGGCTTTTAACTGCTAAATAACCAATCCCAGCAAAACAATAGAGAATCAAAGCTCTCCTCTGAAGAACATTGACACCAATTAATACACAGTAAAATTATCCGCCTGTACAAGTTGTTTCAACAGCTCTGCAGGACTAAAATGGCAGAAGCTTTCTGTTGCTGTATAAAAATCAAACTCCCATTTATTTCAGCCTCATGGTATGTGCAAATTCATGCAGCTCAGTTAAGGGAATAGCTTCACAACTGGTGTTCCAATCTGTGGCTGGAGTGCTGCATCACAATGCAGCAAATGCATTTTCCACGTTAACCAAACATGACAGCTGAAACGATTATTAACCATGCAATATGTCGGAAGTCATCAAAAATTCACATCAGAGTAATTGCAGTGGCTCGGGGGAAAAAAAAGTAGTAGCATCTCTCTCCTCCTGCCGCCTCACCCCCTCCTAATTCCTACATGGTACAGTCCGTTAACAATAAAATATCCTTCTGTAACCTATAAACTGTTACTCCCATCAGTTACTGGTTTCAGACTGATGCTTTCCCTAGAATTTGAATAAAGCATCACTGAAAAAAAATAAATATAGATGCTTTACAGGCAGTGGTGTTCAGCCGTGGAAAGCACCTGCTTTCTTATTGTCTTGCTGGACTCTTGACTGTCTCAGCCATTTCAGGACTTGCAGGTTTGATTTATAATTTCTCTTATTTTTAAAAGATGAGAAAACTTGAGCGTTAATACAGAAAGATACAGCTGTGTAAGCCTAAATCCCAGGCAACTGAAGTGTGGCAGTTACAGCCAGCATTAACAGGTTTGTAACTCCTCAGTACTGAGATCTACAGGTAGGAATGTATGTATTTTAAAATCTATAAAATGAAGCTGACAAGCTTGCTTTGGTATGAGAGAGTTTGCCTTCAAGTGTCTTCTCTGGCGGTTTTCCTTTGTGCTCTTGCTGCAGGTCGGTTCAATTTGTAGGTGAGTAATTCAAGACAGGAGGTAGGTATATGTGGAGAAATGCTCCTTTGCTCCCAGAAAAGCGACCTTACAGTCTGTGCCTTTGCCTTCTAAACCTTCTAATCGCCTTGGCTGGAGCAACTGTTGGGTGGGGCAGCCTGGGCTCTGCTCTGGGCTTCGGTCAGGTTGCCTCTTTACAGACCCTCTTGGCATTGCTGACTTTGCTTTTCATTTATGCAGAAATACCGGAGTGTAACTTTCTGAATGCCTTGATTCCTGTTGTTCCCTTCCCTAGGCTCCTAAATGTCTATGGAGGTATTTGAAACTAAAAAATAAAAGATGCTGCTTGATGACATAATTTTTCTCTTAGTTTTCATTGTGGTACGAAGATCTGGGTCTACTCTGTTTCCTCTGTTTCTCCAGATGCACTTAGGATTTATTTAGGAGACACACTAAACTTCCTCTAATTTTATGTTGAAGTAAGGGTTTCAAATGGGAGATAAAAATGAAAATAAGGTAGAAAATACAAGTATGTCCCCAAAGTAAATGGAGACACTCGGAGGTTTGCTTTTTTTGGTTAGTTTCTTTAAATGGGGTGGTAAAGTGTATTTGCTTAGTCAGCTGGAGTTTGCAGCCTAGACCCCACCTCTCTTTCAGGTGAATAGGATATGTTATGAAAAGGGTTAAGCCAGTAAAGTAGTAATGGGAAGCAGTCAGGGAATTAACATTTATATAAATGTGGTGGCCATGACGAGCTGGGTGGGTGGCAGCTGATTTAATACTGTCAGCTCTTGGGACTCAGAGGCTTCATGCAAACTGGGAGCTCTGCCTGCCTTTGGTATGGGGACAGGAGTGTAGGGTGGGTTGCTTTTCCTCCTTTCCTTTCAATCCTGTTTCTCTGTATGGAGAAAGGCAGGTTAATTAACTGTGCTGTGCTGGGACAGTGCCTGTGCTCTTGCAGCAGAGAACAACTTGCCTCCCTCCTTCAGGGCTTTCTCCCAAATATTGAGGTGCCTATATGCTGCTACCTTCTGCACTCCTATTGTCAGCTGCCAAATGCTCAGAAGGGGAGGCAGGAGAACAGTGGCATAGCGTGGCAAGAAAGTTGCCTCTTTTAAACAAGATTACCTGTGCAAAGGTGGGGGTGTATGGTGTGTGTATGTCTCGCCACAAAAGCAGCTCAGCCAGAAATCAAATAAAAGACAGTGAAATGTGTGGTTTGCATGTGTAAAAAGATGGAGGAAAGCATCTCTACTTACCCTGTGTGGGAGATGGCTCAATTACCCCTGCAGTTAATACAGTGTGGCAAATTATTTTCCTTTGTCTGAAGTGGGTGGGAGAAACAGGGTTCAACTAAGCTCCATAAATGAATGTACGGAAAAAGGACTGAGCCACCGTAATTAATAATTAGCTGTAGGTCTCTTCTAGCAGGGTTTTTTCTGTGATATCTGCTGGCAGCAGCTGACTTGGCATTTCATGTACGTTAAAGTCCGAAAGCTTGTATGTCTTGTTAATGCGACACACAAATAAAAGCATGCACTGCTAGAGAGTTCCTTGGCAAGGGTGGAGTACAGCCAGAGAAGAAAAATGGAAACCTTTTGTCTCTGGTGTATCCTCAGCACACTGGGCTCCTACCCCAAGTCTGGGAAGTTTAAACCTGGGGTTTATTATACAATTGGAGAAATGAGCTGAAAGAGGGTAAGATACTTACTATAACATCATTTGTTGCAGGAGAGAATTTTAGTGCGTGCTCTTTCTCTGAGCTTTATAATGTCGAACATTTAAAAATACAAATTATATCATTATAATAGGCATATTCCAGCCTTTTGTTTTTTATTTCAATGATCTGTAATTATTAATTCATAAGAAATTGAAATAATTAACTTTGTGAAGTGTGTCAGGAATGTAGTGAAGAAACACCATTTCTGAAGACCACATCGTGTTTAAATTGAGGACTTAAAGATGTCAAGACATGTATGAACTCCAAATTGCTTGCTTTCACTGGCAGTAAAATATTGGTATTTATTCTGAGGGACACCTTGTCATGCTGAAAATACCTGTTAATAACGGAATAAAGCTACCTGAATAAAGTAGCTATTATTTATGTCCAAATATTTAGAAAGAATGGGCTAGCTAATGTGCCTTATTCTTTAGCTCAGGTGGATGATTTTGCCAAATCATCCCGTGTTATTTTAAGACGTCAGAACTTCAAATTTGTTTGTTTTCTTACACAATTTTCTCAACATTTTACTAAAAAAAAAAAGTTACATCCTTCACACAACAGTACATCTAGTAGTGTCTCTTTCTTTGTAGTGTCAGCCAGCTGCAGTCAGCAAGAGAAGGTAGCTTTAACTTCAGAAAGGTTTTCTTTTCCTATGTAGATTTTTCTGGGAGACTTCAGATTGCAATAGGAGCCTTAGGGGAAATCCCATTGTGGAGGTGTGGCTCTAAGGAAAGCCACCTCTGCTGGGGTTTAGGTTTTGCATCCGAGCTTTACGTGGTTATCACACTTTACAGATCTGACAGGATTTTAATGTCTCTGAACCAGGCATTGTCCCTTCAAGGCAGTGTCTGCTGCATGCATCACTTTGCGTCTGAAATAGAGTTGGAGGCTGGAAGGCTGTTGCTTGGGTTTTTTTGTTTTTGTGGTTTTTTTTTTTTGGTTTTTTGTTTTGTTTTTTTTGTCTTTTTTAGCCAATGCAGAAAGATAACTAGTGCTCCCAAGGAACGTTCAGGAAGGTGATGCATGGGCTTTCAGGTGTGGGACGGGGGCACAGGAGCTAAAAGCCTTCCCCTTGAGTCAGCCTGAGAGCAGGGAGAGTGTGAGGCTTACTGCTGCCAGGCTCACTACTTGCGTGCAGAGGAGGTAAAGACAACTGATATTTTCATTACTTTTTTTTTTTTTTTACATACAGTTTCAGACTAACTTGAAGGCATTTCACTGTTTTTATGCACTTGAAATTGTGAAAGAAGAGAAGTGCACATAGCGATAATGTTTTTTTTTCTTCTGAGAAGCCTGAGAGCAAACCTGTTTCTCACTAACAGCAAGGTTACGTGCTCCCAGACAGGCAGAAAGATAAAGCACTTAAAGGGTGGGGGAGACAGAAGGATTGCACTAAAATGTGCAGAAGTGGGTTAGAGGAGGCTGGGAGTTAGTGACTAGCAGGTTTGTTTAATAATTTGTCCTTCTGGCTGGTGTTCTATCAGAAATGTGCTGCTTCGGGCTGGGAAATACTTCAGGTGATAGGGACGGCTGTTTGGCTTTCAGATGTGATCCTGAGAAATTAATTTTCTGCCACCAAGTGAAGTGGGTTATTGTAGCTGCATATATGTTGATGCTAATGTACAATTAGCCCAGCGACAGACACTGCAAGCTTGTCACTATGCCTCCTTTATGCCTTTTTCTTTTCAAACTACTCCTTTGTTAGCTAGTGTTTTCTGTGCTATCCGGAGAGAAGCCTATCCTTCCATAACAGGGCTGGATACTCCACATTCCTTGGCTTTATCAATTATTTTGTGTGGTGCTGAGAGATTTCCAGTGGCTGGTTTCTTAGCTTGCACCATCTTGAGAGTCTCCTTGCCAGCTTTCAGTGCAGTGACTTGAGGTGTGGTCCACACTGGTAGTGGTGTGCTTCATCCCTGCCCCTGCCATGCAAGGATGTGACATGGGCAGGAATTCCATGTAGAGGTTGTATTTGTGGCTGCATTACTTGAGCATGGTTTCCTCTTAGAGGAGGAAGGACATGCAGATAGATACCTCTGAGAAAACATGAAGGAACCACAGTGCTAAAATGGCAGCGGAAGAAATGAGAAAATGGCGTCATCAGTGAAATTAGTTTCGATGGCTGGATTTGAGGTTTGTCCTGCCTGATGTGAGGATGTGTTCAGCAAGAGGTGTTGCATTACAAGCTTAGTTATGACAAGGAATGCTTTAAAATAATTTAAATATGTAGTTTTTCCTCGGTATTCCCTTAAAAAGCCTGATACCAGAGAGGCGGATGTAAGACCTTATTGCACTGGATGATCAGAAGTTGTCTTTGTTTGCATGCTATAAATATTTTTAATACAGAACTGCATTATCAACTCAAACATACTGGCATCGCCTCATGAATTATTTAAGCTAAACTCCATGGAAGAGACAAAGCCTTGAGTTTTGCTTTGACTGTGAATCTTTTGATGTGTGTATGGTTTTTGTAGGGTTGTGTTTCTTGAACGGGATGCTAACACAATGATGCTTATAGCACAGGGGAGAGAGACTGTAGCCACTCGCCGTAGCACTGAGCAAGGGCATCCCTCTGCATTTAAAAATCTTGAGGAAAAACATAGGAATGTATTTGGAAACTTGAAAAATGAGCTCAGATTTCAGATTGCGTGGTTTGTTGTCTCTATGCTGATGCTGTTGATGGTGTTGAAGCACCGGTGCTGAAGGAGATGGGTCTTCCTGCTGGTCCTGGTGGCCTGATCTGTGCAGAGATCTTCCCTTGCTCGACAGTTGTATTCCAAATGAGGTGCCTTTGCATTTAATTGCCTTTATGACATTTTGGTTTCTTTATCAAGGCAAACAGAAATGCAGTCTGAGATGCTTTGGGGTGTGATGTGCCAATATTAGGCAGCTGAACAAGCTCCTTATGGTGGCTCCTGAGTAGCACTTCCTATTGTTGTAATTGGCCAGCAGGAGCCTGTCCACCTTCTTTCCCTAGTTCAGATAAATTTTTTTTTTTTTTTTTTTCCCTTCTGTTCTTTGCATGACCTCTAAGTAGGTTAGGCTTATTCAAGACTTTCTATTTTGTTATTGCGTGTGTTTCCATGGCACTTTGTAGCTTGGTAGGACCTGGAATTCTTGTTGAACAGCTCCCAGTTGTGCTGCAGGGAGAAAGAAAATGAGTATGTGCCTGGGGAGGAAGAGGGGATCACTAGAGAAAGTAGCACTGTTCCTTACACTGTTTTTGTGTTGCATTAACAAATGCTCTCAAAAATGATCTGTGCAGTGGAGACTGATAATTTTATGTGGAAGAGAACCTCATTCTGAGCACCTTTGCTGCAAAATTTTAGATTAAAGAAAGCATTATCTTGGTTTTATGCCGTTAAAGTGTTTGGGACTTTGAAAAAAAAAACCCAACCCAAACCCCAACTAAAACTATTTCTAAGAGCATTCTCATGCATGGTGCAGCCCAACATGACATGGCAAAGATTTTTAGAGCCGGAGAGTGAGAAGCTAATCTGTGTAATTCAAGTTATTTTGGTTTTGCTCTGAAAGGGAAAGACACAACAAATAGTATGAATAATTACTAATATTTTAATCATTAGCTACACTGTATAAGTAATATCTAAATTACATATATTGCATGGTTGATATATTTTGCTAGGTTTTAGAACAGAGTGTCCTATTTCACTCAATCTTTACGATTGCATTTGTTAAATCTTGCAAATGTCTCTGATTTTTTTTTTTTTTTGGTAAAATCTTAAGGTGCATAAGAACACTGCAATGAATTTCCACGTTATCTTAGCAGTGAAGCCACTTGTAAGCACAGTTTTAAGTGAAATACTGGGATCTTGTAGTGAGTAGAAGCCTGAACTCGATGAGCATCCTATGTTAAATGAGAATAAACTAAAATAAGTGGAGTCATGTTTCCTGCCAGCAGCAATGATCTCTATACTCAGTAAAGCAGTGCCTTGTAGCAAACAGTTCAGTTTTGGGGCTGCTGGTGCAGTATTCTGGCAGAAAATTTGAGCAGCGGGATTTTTCTAGACATTTCCAATGTGATAAAGCCGCGCTCCCTGTGTATTTCGTGGTAGATGTTGCTTATATTCGCAGCAAACACCTTGCACTCTCCTTGATGGCTGCATGCTGCAAATGCATTTTGGAGGACTGTGGTTGTGTGTTGCGTATGGTGATGCCTCTTGGTGCTGGAGAATGCTTTGATGTTAGCTTATGGGTTGTTATTACCTGATGGTTTGATACTAGCCTTCCACACTCAATGGGTGGTCTCCTGTCTGAAACAGGAGCTGAGAGGTATGTGTATTTCTTCCCTCAAAGCCTGTATGTCTAAGGAACGCATTTCCAATCTTCACTTGCCAGATCCAAAGAGTCCCAAGAGTCAAAGAGCATGTACCATCTGCCCCTGCTTCTATTAGGAGCTGGTCTGTGATTGCCTGAGGAGTGCTTTTGGCAGTTTGAGTTTTTCCTGTCATGGCTTGAAGGAGTAATGCTTATCCAGCACGGCAAAATCCAGTGCTCTTGGATGTGGCCTGAGGATTACTGTGAAAACTGCATGAGTTTCACAGATCAGACAGTCTAAACCAGCAAAATAATGCAAAAAAAAAAAAAAGGCACTAGATTTTTGTATTGCCGGCACTATCCTGTGGCAGAGAGCATTTAGTCAATATTTGCCTATGGCTTGTTCTGCAACATAGATTAAAGCCTGACTCAAATCGAGCCTTACCTCAGTGGCATGCTGATGGGGCATGGAAGCCCTGCTCCTGCCCCAGGACCTGTCACCAGCAAAAGTTGCATTGTGCACGTAACCCATGGAAGGTGGCTGGTGCGCAGATGGTGGTGCCCCTTGTACAGGGCATGCATGGGGAGTTGTGTGCATTGTATGGAATTGTGCTCTAGTACAGTGGGCATTTGCCCTCGCTGCTGCCAGGGTGAGGACTGTGCTGCTACTCCTCCATCACAAAAGGAGAATGCATGCAGAAGGTACTGGGTAGTTGTAACTGCCCCATCCCTGGCAGTGTTCAAGGCCAGGTTGGACAGGGCTTGGAGCAACCTGGTCTAGTGGAGGGTGTCCCTGCCTGTGCCAAGAGGCTTGGAACTGGGTCAGCTTTAAGGTCCCTTCCAACCCAAAACCGTTCTGTGACTGGCTACAAACATGGAGTACAGTCACAGTACGTGGAGGGAAGGTGGTTTAAGACCCCTGTGAAGGCAGCTAGTGGAGCAGCAGATCTTCCCTAAGCCCAGTGTTTGGCTGTATTAGTGCAGTTTTGTGTTATAGCTGTTAGTTTGCACGGTTTTCTCTCCATAAAGCTTCAACATGGCTGTTGCTTTCAAAGCCTCTGATGCAAGAACCAGCACTTGAGTCTTAGCAAACTGTAAACTCTTCTGGTTTTTTTTCTGTTTTTTCTCCTGTTTAGTCAACAGCGAATTAATTTTTTAGGAAAACATTGTATGATTTCCAATTCTAAGCATGGTGGTAAGGAACTTCAGTATTGTAGTTTGACAAGCTCAGCTGTCTTAGGCTGGGAAAATCTTGTATTGCTAAATTCTTGAGCACTGGGACAAGCATTATCAGACCTTCCTTTTCAGTGGACCTTTGCGTCTGTGTACAATGTTCTTGTCTCTCATGCGGCTTTGAAGTGATGCTGGTTGTTAAATCAACTTTCCTTGGGTTCTCTTGCTGTGTGAGGATATCTGCACTTGGGCCCTTAGTCTGCTTTGGCCATGTAGCAATTTTTGCCATCAGAAGTCCTCTAAAGAGAAAGCCAAACTCACGAATGCCCTTAGCCCATTGTATTTAGTTGCTGATCTTTGGGCAGCTGTCTTGCTCTTTGAAGGACATTGTATTGCGCAGGACGGTGTATGTAGTGAAGCTGCTTACTTGTGGTGTTTTAGCAAAAGCTGATACTTCCTGCAAAACGAATCTTAGGAGATTGGTAGAAGCTTCTGGGAGATGCTGGTGTGATGCATGCAGAAGAAAAGTCTGGATAGAGACAAATACTGCCCGTTTTGTGCTGGCATGTCTCCATCCTCAGGAATGGCCCCATCATTGCTTATGGGCCCATCTGATCAAAGCCAGCCAGCAAGCTTTGATAATTTTGCTAGCATAAGCAATAATTTGGATTAAAATATAGTAAGGTCTGTGATTGTGGCAATGGATTCCAGGTTTTGCTTCATTTTCTCCTGAGAAAACGTGGCTGTGCTGGGGTGCAGCACCCTGGGAGTGTGTTCAGACTCGTGCACCTTTGCAGTGGGACTGTATTTAGGAAATCTTAACATTCCTAGTAGAAATCATAAAATCAGGCAGTTGATATGGAACATTGCTCCCAAACCATTGCCAAAGAGTGATTTTTTTTTTTTTTTTTTGTTAGCCATCATCCCTGCTGGTCCTTTGCAGCATTCACTGATCTACTGGAAATCCATCACTTGGAAATATTTTAATCAAAGAGCAATTGACTTGAAAAGGCCCCAGATTGTTCACTTCATTTTCTCCTTTCCTTCCATGCCAATGAAAAAGTAACCATTGCTGTCGACATCCAAAGCCTCAGTATCCTATTTGGCAGCATTTGCCTTCTCTTTGACAGCTTGAATACTAAGATCAAGTATTAAAAGTATGGCCTGACTGATTGAAGTAATTAAAAGACTTCTATCAGCAAGGAGAGAGTTTACTAACCTCATTTACTGCAGTAAATGGAAGAGACTTTCCGTCTTCTGTCAAAAGGAGACCATCTTGTGCGCACATGGCCTTTCATACTGGTAATGAATTAGTTACTGGAACATCTTGCTGGAATTCAGTTTGAAGCAGGCCAGTTCCTGGTGCATCAGCCTGTGTCAGGCAGTGGTTACCTGAGATGAGAAATGGCAGTGGAGCATGGAGCATGGTGTGAACCAGGAAGTGGCACAGAGCTCCCAGGGTCCTTTCCCTCCACTGGTGGGGCCACGCTTCCAAACCATCGTTGAGAGAGGCACAGTGGGACTGCAAGAGAGGGAGAATGTGAGGAGATCCAACTGGAATCTAAGGGGTAAACGATTCAAGAGGAACTGGAATGTGCTGGGGAAAGATGCTGAGAAGTAGTAGGCATCTAAAAATAAGTGGGACTAGCTGGAAAATGAGAACCTGAAGGTGGAAGAGTGGGTGTATTTCTATTCTTATGTCCCTGTTTGGCAAACACCATCTCATCAGATATTGTACAAACTGTGTGTAGGACACATTTAGCAGTGTGTGTTGCGGAGAACCTGTGATGGAAAAGGGTTGTGCTGCTTCCTCTCCAAACTCAACACAGGAGAAATATGTGGGAGTCCCACAGTAACAGAGAGAAAAATGAAATGCCACTCATTAAAGCAGAACAGCATGATGTGACATGAGGGCTCTGTGTGCTTTTTGCATAAACCTGCCTCAGGGAAATCAGATAAGTTTTCTTTTTCCAGCAAAATCCAGGCTACGTTAGGATCCCTGCAGTGGCAGAGCTTGTGCATGGAGAGCTACAAGGTGAAAATTTCACCTCTGTGATTTTAGTGATGCTCATGTTAGCTATTCCTGTCTTTGCCATCTGCTGTGTGAAATAGCCCTTTGTCTCCTAACAATATCTCTGTTCTCCTGCTTCTCTTTTCGGGTACAGAATATGAAGTAGCGTCTCGTTGCTCCTTGTACAATCAGTAGCATCTCACCCAAGACAGCTGCTCTGGCTCTGTGAGTTGTGTACTCCCTGTGCGTGCTGAACACCATGCCTCCGTATCCCTGTTACAGTCTGCCAGCGTTTGTGGCAAAGTCAGACCTTGCCTCTGGGGCTGCAGAAAGATTCAGGGCAGATGTAACTCAGTGAGCACAGCCAGTGCTGCTGTTCAAGGCCCGGACTTTAGAGATACTGAACCCTTAAAGCTGTTATGTGGCATGGAATTTTTGAGAAAAAAAATTCTCCAGCGTAAAGCACATGTCTTCCATCTTTCTGCCCACCCTTGTTCCAGGGAGCTTTTTCTTACAGCATGTGGACATTTGTGTGTATTTATATACATCTGTGAAATCTAAATGTCCAGTAACAAAAGCATCGTTCACCACAAGGTGGCAATGCAATAAACCCAGGGAATAAATGCTGTTACAGCACCCGGAAACTCCTCAGTTCCTTAACATGAAATTTTGGCCATCAAAGCCTAGAGTGACAACCACAGGAACTCTTGGCCTATTGAAGCACCAGCAGTCTTCTGAGCAGTAGCAGGAGCCCTAGCATCAGCTATTGAAACTTCCTTTTCTGAGGTTTGACAATTATCCTGTAATTAATTGAAGCAACAGTTGTCATGCTGTAGTCATAATGCTTAGCGCGAGGTATAGGGTAACCTTTTTAAAATGTACCTTTTCTGAGTGAGGCATTACAGATATTATTT
The DNA here is from genome assembly GCA_009867235.2 of Psittacus erithacus. Taxonomy (NCBI): domain Eukaryota; kingdom Metazoa; phylum Chordata; class Aves; order Psittaciformes; family Psittacidae; genus Psittacus; species Psittacus erithacus. The sequence continues at coordinate 24,688 of WYDI02022754.1, forward strand.
GGAATGTGTAAGGATCTTAATTTGCTAAAGGAGTAGGTTTTGAAAAAGACAATTATCATCCCCTAACTGAAGTTCAGTGTAATGTACTCTCTTAAACAGACCTGGTGAGCAGTCTGGGAGCAGGGAGGTTTCATTAAGAAAGTTGCTCAGCCTGGATTTACTGACTTCAAGGGAAGTTCAAGCACATCTTAAATTATTCTGCTGATTACCATCATTGCTGTGTGCCTTTCTAGGCAGCTACATGCTCAGCACAGGGCACAAGTCCCTCCAAGGAGAGAGGGAAGGACTGCAGACAGTAAGGTAGGAGCTGTATCTGTTTGGGGGGCTGAGGAGCCCAGTGCTCACAGTGTGCTCAGCACCTTTACAGAAAGCTGTAGGACTTTGTCTTGGAAAGAGTGGGCTTTTCTTGCCTGTAAAATTAACAGCGTTGTTATGATGTGGCAAACGCAGTGTTCTCTGCTACATCAGATCCCTACCGTCAGAAGCGGGGCTGTGTCTTCTGCTCAGATGTCGGTGTGTGCATTTAAGGTCTAGAATTGTTATAATTACGACAATTTTCTCCAGTTTAGGTTGGAAGTGGGGAAATAACAAACTTGCTGCCCTCCAAAGTCCTTCCAGCCATGCACACATGGACAGACCTTACAAAGTCACAGCTCCATCCAGGATGGAGCCAAGATCAGGTAACTGCAGCAGCCCTTTCCTTGGTGACAGCTGCTGTAATAGTTGGTCCCCAGGCATGCACGAGAACCTGGATTTCACTTACCTTTTTCAGACTGTAACTGCACTTTCTCTGTGGGCACATCTAAAAATAAAGCAGGACGTGGCAAAATATGAGATGAAGAATAGGCTGTGTAGAAGTGACTGCTGCTGTCTCCTATATATAGTTCAAGGGCTGTTTCTGTCTCAGAGGACAGCAGTTGGTTCTCTGCCTGGCATACAGAAAAGGGTCATGTCCCTGTTTCCAGCTCAGGGTGGAGTCACAGACTCTTCAGTACGCCAAATGCTTGTTCTACATGTATCAGAAGGAAAGGGTGCAGCATCCTTTATTTTGCATGCATGCTTGTGTTGTGGAGCAGAAAGGCAGACAGCACACCTGTGTGGTGTTTTCCTGCCAGATTTCTTCTATTTGGGGAGATTTCAAACTCTCCTCACCTCCCAGAGCTAAGTAGCAGTCTGTGATACCTGTGGTTGCGCCGAGTACTGCGGCAGGACTATTTAGAACACCTACAGTCAATGTTTTCCCCAAGGTCCAAATGCCTGTGACATCAGGTGTCTGTACTGCCACAGGATCCATGCTCCTCTGGAGAACCTGAGCTCTGCCTAGCTTGTATGGATCAAGAGCTATATCATCAGATTGCTGGGGCAGAAAGCATTTGTTTGCAGGAAGCATTTGTTTGGAAGAAGATGTGGGGAACAAAGGGCATGAATGTCTCCTAATTCCCAGTCAGGTCAGTTGGATGCTGCTGCAGTTGTGGATCCTCATAAAAGCATAAAGCATAGTTCACTGAATTCCCACTCCCTGGGTTCTTGGAGGCTCTGAAGTTTGAAGCTGTGGAGCTGGAGTTGATCACACTTTTTTAAGAATTCTAAGATATTAGCACTTAACGGGAGTCAGTACTGTTCTAGTCGATGACTTCAGAGGAGACAAAGGCTTCTTTTCCTTTTTTATGATCTGAATAATGATTGAGTTGAAGTTCGAGAGTACATATCAACTTGTTTGGTGATATAATTGGTGATATAAGTGAAATGCAAAAGGAAGATATTTGAGTTAAGGTGTAATAAACGTTTCCTGTCTGTTGTCTGTGTGTGTTGCTGCACTGTATTTGTTTAAAATTCAAAGTATGGCATGTGTTCTAGTATGGGTCATGAAAGTAACCTTTGGAATAAGGAGCTAACAGCTCATCTGAATCCGTCTGTTCATGTACACCAGACCTGTTTGAGATTTACTGATACACTGAAAATTAAAACTACAATTCTTAAGTAATATTTTTTACTCGCGCCAGTTGTATGCATGGAGAGAGGCTGGGCAGTAGACATATCCTGTATGCTCTCCAACTGTTTAGTTATTTCCATCCTTCCCCAACTGACTATTTTTAAGGCTCTTTTTCACAGTTCCTATCAGGACTCCCAAGAGCTCCACTTCTGCCTGAAGCTGACAAGTGAAAACCCATTTTATTTTTTGTTAACATACTCAAGTCCAACAATCTTATCTTGGCTTATCGCTCCTACCAGCTTTCTTCCTTGCTCCCTCAAATGGATAGCAAGAGGAAGCAGTTGCTGGGACACAGAGATAAAGGAGAATAGAAACAGGACATTTCACTAGGATTTAATGCATATTAAACCAGAGGATTAATGCATTTTCATTTTCACATTGCTCTGTATGGGCATCTTACTGTACCCCGATGAAGTAAAGTGACCTTTAAACTTCAGAAGTGGACTGGGGAGAGCTCTGAGCAGTGCTCAGGATTGGCAGAGCTGAGTGCTACAGAATGTACCTGATGTTAGTGCAAGGCTGGTTTTGTTTGACTGAAGCTGTCTTTCTCCTTTTCTGCAGGGATTCCTGAAGAATGAGAAAGATAATGCATTGCTGTCAGCCATTGAGGAGTCGAGGAAGAGGGTAAGTTGGAGGCAAGAGCACATTTCCTTTTTTTTTTTTTTTTTTTTTAAAAAAAAAGGGGTGTAAGGAATTAGTAAATTAGATATTTAATAAACTAGTGAAATTTAAGAGGTACTGAGACTACAAAAAAAAAAAAAGGAAATACTTGTCGGTCGTATTTCCCCTGCAGTGTTTAGTATAGATAGGAGTCTGAACAGAGAAGCTGTTGTTCGTAAGGCACAGCACACTCACTCCAACCCTCTTCTCATGGTTGCTGCCTTTTCTAGAGGTGATAATGCTTAGAACATGGGCTTTATTTCCTTTTTTGCTCTGAGAAGTGCCTTGTGCCACTGACTTCCCGTACAGCAGTGACAGCGTGTTTATTATAGTTGTTTGTCCAGGTTACAGGGGTTGTTGAAGTACATACTGCATTCAGGCCTTTGCAGCAGAAGTGCTGCATGGTTTAATTCTTGTGTCTGAGGGAGAGTCAAAATACCATACTGCATCTCATTGTCTAAAGGAAGTCTCTCATATAAGAATGAAAAATGTTTTTTTGAGGCAGTACAAAGGAAAAAGCTACAATAAGAAAGTAAGAGTTGTCACTTAAGCTCAGGGTTTACTGAGTCCAGCTTTCTTCTTGTGAAAGGGACCAGTGCTTAGTCTGTAAGGAAGAAAGACAACCTTTCCTTGTTAATCTCATCTGTTTTTACCTTTGAGCAAGTAGTAGTTTCAAAGATTTTCTGAGCTAGAAGTTGTTTTCTGGTGTTCAATCTATCTGTTCCTGTTTCTGAAACTACTTATGCTTTTGGTATCTGTCATGTTCTGGGGCATGATAACAAATTGGAATTATGCAGTATTGAAATACGCTTCCTGTTGTTTGTCTTAAAGCTGCTGCTTGGAAATGTCATTGCGTTCTTCCTAGCACTTATGTGACAATTGTTTCCCTCCATGTACACTTTGGGCCATCAGGTCTAGAGCAGTGCCTGTGTTTCTTTCAAGTGATAAGAAATAGTACTTAAGCATTATTTAATTATTTTTATTACATATAATTATACTGTAATTATTGAAGCATACTTAAAACGCTGTTGAAATGATTATAGTGAAGGTCAGGATAAGACCTGTATTCTACCATGAAAGTATAAAGTGAATTTATATAAAAAGAAATACAAATCTCATGCCCTAGTTGCATGCATGCACTATAATTCAGTGTTACTGCCTCTTATCAATTATTCAGGGGAATGTTTGGCCCTTAATTGACAATATCCTAACAGTGGGCTGTAATGAGATAAGAACTTATTCAGCCAGCCAAGACATTTAGTTATGTACACAGCAGCACAAAGCTGTGAAAGACAGAGGAGGTTGGAAAGGTAAAAAAGTGAAAGATCCAATATAGCTTACTCTCTATTTAGAGTTACTGGAAATACTCTTATTTCCTGTCCTGGATTACTTAATAACAGTACAGGTAGTGAAGCATTGTCTCTACCCTAATGCTGTTGCAAGAATATGGAATATTGAGGGAAAAGCTGTTTCCTTCCATGAGTTCCCCAATTTGATGTGAAGACAGTATAGTACATCAGCCATTTTAAAGGTGAAAGGATGTTTTTTCTTGCGATACGATATTCCTGCACGCTTTCCTGAGTTACATTCCTGATGAAAGAGACTTTCTGATTCTTTGGCACTGGTTAATTCTTTAATACTTTTATTTTATCCTATTTCATATTTAAAAGAAGAACATACTGGTAAAAACCTGAAATGAAATATGGGCAATAAACACACATCTCTTACTGCATTCTTAACAGAGGTGTGTTAACTTCCTAAGTTTTGTGTGTACTGCAGTACCGTGGAAGAGACACAGACTCTTTGTTTTGCCAGATGGGAAAATGTGAGAGTTGTCTTAATTACACCCCCACCCCCACCCCTAGTTTCTGAATCTCCTTGTACCTGAAAAGGAAGCCTCTTAAAATAATATGTAGCACATCATTAGCTTGAGGGCTGACCTATCAATTTATCTAATTGCTATTTTATGTTTTGTTTTTGAGCTGGTCTATTAATAGCAGAGCTGGGCTGTTTGGTGTTTCTGTATGTTCCTTAGCTGTTCTTTTTCACCAACAGACTTTTGCTATGGCTGAGGAGTATCACCGAGAATCAATGCTGGTTGAATGGGAACAGGTGAAACAAAGGATTCTTCATACTCTGCTTGCATCAGGGGAAGATGCTCTTGATTTCACCCAGGAAAATGAGGTAACTCCATCTTCTGAACAGTGTCATGCGCAGCATGTATACAGCTGGCACTCCAGCACTGCTGAAACCACCTCTGGATAATTCTGTTGCTACAACTGCATGAAAATGAGAAATATCAGATCTGTGTTTATTTCCAGAATGTCTGTGACTAGCAGAATGCATTGTCTATGATTGGTTTTATTGACTGATGGGTACTGGCAGTGGATCTCTTATTGTTGAAGCTGTGTTTAGGCAGCATCTGTGCAAGCTGGAAACTTAGTCACAGAACACATATTAGGTCATTATACCTAGGGGGCAGAAAACATGCTGGGGTGAACTTCACCTTCAGGAAACCTCTGCAGTGCTAATGAGGCCAGACACTTTCTCAGATGCAACATAGGTCTCAGAGTACCTCTTTCTCTTATCAATCTATGCTAGTCAGGATTTATGGCTTTCCTTAGGAGACTGCTGAGGTCTCGGGGTTTTGGCAAAAACAAATGAATATTCAAAAAAAAAGAAAAAAAGAGGAATGCTTTCCTTTTTACCTTGTTTTCTCATGCAGTGAAGATTAGAGGTTTTAGCAGCACAAAACTTTAGCGTTCAGCAATTCAAGGTTAATCCAGCAGTGACCAAATCTTTTGGGCAAGACTTGGCCCATGTTTAACATGAAAAGGTATTTAGTAGCAACTTGAAGCATTCCTTATTGTCTGTTGCAACTTGAAACTTTAGTTTATTCCCTTAAAGAAAATGCTCCAGTTACATGAGTAAAGCACAGTTACGTACAAAGTTGTGGGAATTCTACCCCTCTGAGCTAGAGACGTTGGACATCAACTGAGTCACCTGGAGCATGAATTTAAATTGGAGCCCCCTGCACAATCCTCCGTGAAAACTGTAACCTTGAGAGGTGATAGATGGTAGGAGAATGCAAGTTGCTGTGCTTTCAGATCAGGAAACAGGCCCAATTTTTTATAACTGTGTTCCCTACCCCACACTTGTTAATTGGAATGACTTACAGAGCTGCTAAGTACATGAAAATTAAAAAAACCCTTTGTGTTAATGGGGTATGACCTGTATAGGGATTTGGAAATAATTAAAGTTGTTAATGAAATGTTCCTTTCTGATTACTGTTCTTTTAAATATAGGTTAATCCCAGTTAGCGTACATCTTTTTATAGAAGCTTCCCTGGAAAGTCCTCCCCAGAAAGTACTTTACTGATACTTTTCTGTGGCTTCTCAGAAGGTTCTCCATCTTTCCAATATTAGAAATACTAAATAATGCAGGCTGAATTAAGTTAAAACTAGGAACAGCTATCCCATTACTTTAGGATGTGAGTCTGAAGACTTGGTAGCTGATGGGTTCTGACATCTTTGATGTGTGTGTGTGTGTGTTATTGGTGTGGGGTTTTCCTTTCAAAATGTGGATATTAACTGCTCAGAGAAGCAATTTGATAACCTTTAAAAGGTAAATCCCCTTTTCTGATTTTCCAGTGTCGAATGGACACTATCCCAGTCCTTGGCACTCAAAACGCCAAACACGAATTGGAGGGAGAGAGGAGCGGGGAAAAAGCCCTGTAATGTTTTTCATGAATGAGTTTAAAGACTCTGTATACGCTATCAGTCAGTAATACTTCACTCTCCGTTTCAAAGGACTCACAGTATCAGTATGTGATTTCAAGAGCATTTAAAATCCTTGATATATTTTAATCTTAGCCTCAAGAAGTCAAAGGTCTCAAGGCCTGAGATGTTTGAAGCGCGTCTACTGTGTTAAAAACCTGTTATCTAACCTCCCCACAGCAGGTTGTTCTTCTAAAGGCCTGTTCCAGTCAAGTAAGTTTTTTGTGTGTGTGACACAAACAGACACAGCCTGTAGAATATAGTAGAGGTTTAATTGATATCCTCTGGAGATGGAGAATCAACTGAAAAGGCACAGATCCAAATGCAGCAGGGGGCCAGTCTGCCTGTAAGCCAGTTCTCAAGCTTTGGGCAAGCTAATTTGGGCAGAGTGAAATACCAACACATTATTCATGGAAGTAAGACCAATTAACAGGCAAAGCTCATGGTTCAAAGAACCTAGTACAGGACTTGCCATTAGGGTTTTCTGCTCCTCCTTGTCCTCCAGCCCAGCCTTCTCCCTGTAAGGGAAAACCAGAGCTTATAAAAAGATGCTTCTTAGAGGAAAAGGGAGGAAAGCCTGAGTTTTGTTTTCAAGGTATCAAGAACCTCTGCTCTCAGGGGATGTGTTCTGAGTCTTGTTCAAGTAGGTGCCGAGGCGTTTCTTTTGTCCTTTTATTCCAGGTTTTTCTTTCTTCCACTCCGGCTGTCAAGCCTCATGCTCCTGCAGTGATGGAGAGACACTGTTGCTCTCAGCTCCTGTTCTGTCCCTTTGTATCTTGTCTTCATATCCGTTAGATCCCAAGGACTTCAGGATGCTTTCTGCTCCTCCACTGCACTGTGGTGTATTTTGGTGGGGTTTCTCCAGCTCAGTTTATTCATCGCATCTACTGGCCAAGCCATTTGGAGTGCTGACAAAATGTCTGCCCAGACTTCTGCTGAGGAATGTGCATATGCTTATGAGGATGATGAATAATGCATCTTGATAGCATGGGATTTGGTGTGCAAGGGATGCTGAGCGCTTGGCTGAGTGCAAATGAAGGAGTACTCCTTCGACAAGCAGCATTGTTAGGCTAAATGAATTTAAAAGGTGAAAATGTGACAGCAGTGCAATATAGCTACAGCTTTCACAAATGGATAATAGTCAGAATAAATATTACAGTTCTGAAAAGTGTTTTGGAAAGACCTGAATTCAGGGCAGGGAGAGCCAAATGTGGTTGAAAAAAACAGTCCAAGCTGTTTAAGCAGTATCAGAGTAGAGATGCAGAAAGATCCATGTGTGTGTCTGCACACTTGTAGTTCTGCAGTCCTTTGTGCATTGCCCACTCTTCTGTTTTTTCTTTTGCTACTCCAGTTAAGCTTAAGAACCTGACCTGAAACACAGTTTTTCTTGTATGCACCTAGCTACTCTTTTCAACATGTCTTTCATTTGAAAGCTTGGTAAGTTCTGACTTGCCACCAAGGGATATCCTCTCCCTTTCCCAAATTCCTCTCTTAACTTGCAGGGGAAGCCTCTTCAAACACTGGTTACCAGCTGCAGGATGATTGCCTGCACAGTACTCCATTTCTGCAGTTCAGGATGAAGAGTGGAAATGCCTTCCCCAGCCTGACTCACTGCTTTAGTTTTCCTTTGGAAATTTCCTTTTAGCACAGCCATGAGATAGTTTAGTGAATTAGTGCTTTTTTAAAGTTGAATAATTCAAAGATGAAGCCAGAATACGAGTATGAGATGGAAAAAAAATAGGGCATAATCTTGTTTCCATGGCTTCTGGCATATGAAAGAAAGTCAAGAAAATTCTGGGCTTCCTGAGTTTTTTTCTTTGCTGAAGTGCCAAATTGATGGTGGTCATTTAGAGAACTGAATTTCACTGTGGCAGTTCTCAGCTGTGGCGGCTTGTTAATAAGTGATCCTCAAAGCATAATGGATAGGGTGAAAATGGAGAAAGGAAAACCCAAATCCCACAGCAGTTACTTCTTAGTTTCAGGCATGCGCTTTTGAATTCAGATCCTTACCTGTAGGTTTTAACCTGTCAGTCATATACCACGCTCCAGAGCAGCAGCCACATTGATGCTCTTTGGTGCTGCAAAGCAGCAGCAGGAGACAAGGGAACCAGATTCACAAAACAGAGCCCCAGTCCTTATGTTTCTGGTGTTTGAGCACTAGTTGAAAAGTGACACTAAGTCACAGTGTACCCTTCTTAACTTGCTGCAGTAGATGAAACCTCATCAGTAATTAATGACAACGTCCATAATTTAACGTTACTTTAAATAGCTGCAGTTTATTTGGCACAGCACAGGGGAAGGCTGCAAAGCACTATTTATGCCATCATGTCGGTTTCCCAGGAAACCTGCTTTAAGAGCTTCTTTGTTCTTTAGAACAAAGAGTTTGTTGGGTTTTAGGTGGGTTTAAAGGAATTTGTCAGATGATTTGGCACTGAAAGAAATATGCAAATGCTTCTGAATATCAGTATCCATTAAGAGTGACTGTGAAGGATATTTTTAGTGTAAGTTCAGTTGCAAAAATTAAAAATGGATTTTCTTTTGGGTTTATTTGTAAGGCATTTTATATTGCCTAAGGTCTAAATGCATCTGCCTGATTTTGATAATCAGGTTGGATATAATTTAAATGACACTATTACTGACAAATTAATGCAATGATAAACTTAACTCCAGCAATTTTAAAGGATCGTCCAGGATCATTCATTTATATTTCACTTTATTGGGGACAAACACACTCGCTGGGTGGTCGTATGCAATAGAAGATAACCTGGGTTAAACTGACATCAATGAAGTTGGTAAGCATTTGGGAATGACTGAGAGACTGTTCAGTGCATAGGCTGACAGGAACATGTCTGGAGGTTCATATGTTTGTATTATTTCATTTCAAAGTTGGGATGCAGTTCCCAGAAAAGATTATTTTGAAGACCCTGTCAGTATTTCATCCTCATTTGAAACAAGAAATGTAATGGTGATACCATCTGGAGAAAAGCTCCCACTTCTCGGCTCTTTTCCTGGAATCCATGCAAACCTAGCTGTGGCAGGAACATTGGTCCTGCCGTGCTGTGACCTGACAGGTGTCAGCAAAGCTGAACTTTAAAGCTCATTAAACTGAAAGTGAAAACAAAGATTTTTCCATTTCATTTGGGCTTTCTATTGTTTGTCCAGGCACGAAGTTGGTCACATTTAACTGAGCTCTTCCAGGAAATCTTAGAGCATATCCTCAAGCAATACTCAGAAGTGATCCTGTCTACCCAGTAAAGTATTGACATTCTCAGTAGCTGATGTAAAGAAAAGCAGAGCTATCTGCCAGTGTTGCTGAGGTACAGTGTAACAGCTAATGAGGGTGTGCAGTCAGCTGTAACAGATTTGGGTGGCAGAAAGCTTAATTTGAAAACTCTGCAAATATACCTGCTTTTTCTTGGAAAAAGTTACTGATTCAGTTTAGAGGAATATCAATGGGTCTGAGTTACGCAGTAACAAACCTGAAAACATGCTTGCTTTTCCAAAAGTTTCTCTGTATCCTCTGCCCCAACTATGTCAGTTGGCTTCATGATAAATATGCTTTTATGTTGAGCTTGTCTTTTATCTTCAGACTGTCAGAGCTGTAGCAGTGCTTATGAAGCAGCTGATACTGAGGGGCTACTTACCTCAAAGGGGTCTGTCTTTTCAAACCGAAGACTTGCAAAGCTGATGCTGAAATAAAGAATTCAATTTTTAGGAAACAGGAAACATCAGAGAGTATTGCTTACTTAATTGGGAGTATTCTTTCCTCCACAGTGTTGAACATCCGTGTTCAGTTGTGGCTGTACTGAAAACATACCTGTGATTTGTGGTAAACACTTACAAGAATACCTTTATTAGACTATTACGGCATGTTATGAGTTTTAGAAAAGAGTATGAATTTTCCATGCCATGACTCCATCATCTGTCCCTCCTGCATCTACACTGAAAATACCTCAAACTTAGCATTATCTCTGTGCGCAAAACAATGATTTTTTTTTTTTTTTTCTTCAAGTCCAGATATTGCCAGCATCCTTCTTCCTGCAGCAGGCCAGCAGTGGAGGACTTCTCAGCACGTAACTGAATGCTGCAGTCCCTTTTTGTGTTCATGCCGTGGTACTGACACAAAAGTGGAGTTGAGTGTCAGATTTACTAGACTGGGTCCATTTAAGCTGGTCCATTGAATTCTGTGTGCTTGCTGTGATGGAGATTCAAAAAGAACACTAATATGACAATAAGCAACCTTTCAAGAAAAAAAAGGAAAGAATTAAAATTACAAGATGCTATCAAGAAACGCCAGTGTCTTAATTTTAGAGAGCTAATTGTTGGTTTGTGCACTAAATAAGGAGGGTTTCTGCCACTTTAGAAAGTTTTAGCTATACTGGGAAGATAATGAGATATTGCAGTGAGACTATGCATTTTACTCTAGACAGAATTAAGGATTTGCACGGTCAGGAATGTGGTTTTGCTCCTGTTCTTTAGGAGTAGATATACTGGTAAAATGCATTGCAGCAATTTTATACCTTCTTATACATTTGCCATTAAACAGCCCAGCTACACCGGTGAGTTGGGTCCTCCAGGTCGCAGCTCTTTGGACAGCATGGAGATGGTGTATGCTCGTCAGGTGAGTAGAAATAAAAAAAGGAAACATAGTCAAATACTGTTTTCTACAATGAGGTGGGTAAAAGAGAGCTCTATGAGCATAGTATGTGAGAAAATAGGGTAGGTAAAGCTTGCAAATATCTGCCTGGAATTAAAAAGCAATTGGAAAATGCAAAAATTTAGCCTGACTTCTTAGAAATGTACTTACCTGTCTGCTACAGGAATTTTTTGTCAAAAGGAGATCCTGAACACCATTATGACTGTAGAAATCACTTATGCATGTATAGCAAACTCTTTTCACCTTTCCAAAAAATTGTGCACAACAAAGACTTTATATTCCCTTTATGCTCACACAGAATCATAGAATGTTGTGGATTGGAGATGACCTGTGGAAGATCATTATTCTGATGTGTTGCATGCAGGAAAAAACATGCTGAAGTATTAATCCTGATGTTTGTCAAAATTCTATCCCATTTTAGTGGCATAACATATGAGAAGCTTTTGTGTATCAGCTATGAATTAATGTCTGGTAGCATTAGACTCCCTCTGAAAATTTTCAGGGAAAAGAGATGAACCTTTACATGAGCAATTTGTTGCTTTTATTATATGAGATGATCTGTTTACCAGCACTGTTGGAAACAAAATGAAAGAGAAGCACTTGATTTTTCGAAATGGAATATCTGAAACGACACAGACAAAGCCTTGCCTAATATGCACAAATTACTGTTATTGTGGGCATTGGCTTAGTCTTTGCTGAGCCAGATGGCAGCTTGTACAGCTGCTTTTCTTTATCTGCATTCAGTTATGGGAACTATGAAGTAATGAATCACAAAATGAGGTGCGTGGCTGTGCTGATACAGTGTACGTTTGATTTAGTGGATCTTAATAGTACATTAATACCTAAAGGGGAATGACAAGAAATCTGGAGAGGAGCTTCTGACAAGGGCCTGTATGGACAGGACAAGGGGGAATGGCTCTAAACTCACAGGGGGAAGATTGAGATGAGATCTCAGGAAAAAGTTCTTCCCTTTGAGGGTGCTGAGGCCCTGGCCCAGGTTGCCCAGAGAAGCTGTGGCTGCCCCATCCCTGGCAGTGTTCAAGGCCAGGTTGGACAGGGCTTGGAGCAGTCCGGTCTAGTGGAAGGTGTCCCTGCCTGGGACAGGGGTTGAAACTGGATGAGCCTTAAGCTCCCTTCCAACCCAAACCAATCTGTGATTAATTCATTTAATATCTCTATGATTAATTCATTTCATATCTCGTGTAATGTACCTGCGTTAAGGGTCTTCCTTCTAGCATAATTATGTCTGTACTTTGAGGGTCTTGACATTATTCCCTGATATTTTTATGAATATGGGAAGCCCAGCCTCTCCAGCAGTACCAGTTCCAGGGGTGCTGTAGATCAGGCAGTCCGTACTATTTCAGTTTATCAGCAGTCATGAATATGTTTTAATTAGGCTGAAATGATTAATTGTTCTTCATGGATAGTTCAGGCTGTTTCATAGAAACATGGTGATTTCACTGATGCTAGATTCTGTTTGCACTGCATGTTGTTTGCACACTAGGCATATTGAAGAAGTAGCAAGCGCAAAAGGGACTTAAAGTACAATGTCCCTACATTTCTAGTTTTGAGAATTATTATTTTCAGATGTGGCTGGAAGGCCCTCAGGCTGAGAGTAATAGTAGAAGCAGCTAAATTAAGACAAAATTTAAATCAAACTGGGAGTGTGTGTGTATGTACAAGTTTGGAAGGGCCATGTTTCTGTTCCCATTTCTTTGTGTCTGTTGGATTTCCCTGAATACTGCCATAAATCAGCAAAACAGTTTCTTTAATATCAGCAGGTAGGAGGCTGCCATGCAGGGGAATATCACAGCCGTCCAGTGGTTGGGTCTGTTCTTTGTCTTTCAACAGTTAGCTACAATTAGTCCAACTGGGCATTCAGCACAGTGCTTTGCCATGCAGAGCCCGTGAACAGCTGGTTTGCGGCTTGCTTCAGGCTTCAGTGTGTTGTGGAAGGGTGATTACTGCCAATGCCCATTCCTCTTGTGTTAAATTAGAGGGGGCTAATGTGGGAGGGAAGCAGAAGGGACGCTGTTTTTGAAGCCTGGTTCAGATTTTCCTGCTGTAACTGGGGAGGAAGAAGGGGGGCAATATGTACTGTTAAGCTTGCTTACTTTCAATATGTTTCAGATTTATATTTATAATGAGAAAATAGTGAATGGACATCTGCAGCCTAACCTGGTGGACCTTTGCGCTGCTGTTGCAGAACTAGATGATAAGGTACTGCCAGTGAGTTAACATAAGGAAATGTGCTTAATCTGGTTTCAGCTGTGATTAGCAGCCTGCTGACATTGGTGGAAAAATACTGATATTGCCAAGAAAAATTGCATGGCTCCACAGAAAACACAGAGCCAATACCTGCTCTAGTCTCTAGTACGGCAGGGCCCACCTGTGACGTACTTAGTCATGGGGAAAATTTCTTAACACTGTGAAAAAGTAAATATCCTGTTTTCACTGAAGTGGCCCATCATGAGCAACGCACTGTTGGGGGAGCGGGAGAGGGCAGGAGAAATTGCTTTTCATTTTAAATGGTTTCTGTTACATTTGGTTTTCAAAATGTCAGCTCTTAATATCTATTGAATGTATTTAGTTGTAGATGAAGGATCTTCAATTAGACCATGCTAGAGCTGAAGCAGGCTCCCTTAGCAAAGTGTAAAGCCCCTAGGATTGACTTTAAACCAATGATCTGCCTACTTTTCGTATTCTTTTCTTTAATTGCGTTACTTTGATCTGCTCAAAAAAAACCTAACACCCAGATCACAAACCTGACCACTGCTGACTTAGCAAATGGGGAGAGCAAAAAACTGCTCAGAAGCAGATGGGCAAATTTTCTTTGAACACCTGCGTTCATTTTGCTGGGGACAACTGAGTTTGAGAGTTCTGGCTGCTTTGAAGCACTGAGATCAAGCACCTGCCCTGCTGAAGCTAACCATGCTCTTCATTTCTTAGTATTCTGCTGTTGCAGCAGGGATACACTAGTCCTGCAGACACTGATACGATCTTGTCCTTGTAAATGAGCGGACCTGGATGGCTTTCAACCTTTTTTTCAAAACCTAATCTTTGTCCAAGTGATAAGTGTCCTTCATATATTTCCTTGTGCAGTTGATAGCACAGCTTTCCAGCAGCAGCCAGAGCAATTGCTTACATGAAAAGCTGATGCTGCTGTGGTATTTATTGAGTGGAAACTCTGAACTGGAAATGGGCAAGGAGTCTGAGCACCAAATATGCATCCTAGGTTTGGAAATAAGTGTTGACCCTGGGGGTTACAGTTGCAGGTGCGATATTTATAGCCATCTTTTTGCATAAGAATTATGCAGAGAAGCCTGGGAAATTAGAATTCTGCAGGGTTTTTGCTTTTTATAAGCATCGGAACGCCATGTAGCTCAGAACAGTGCTGTTGTTCACCTCTGTACTCATCACTGTTGTATGGAATGGCTTGTTCACAGAACATCACTGAGATGTGGGCCATGGTGAAACAAATGACTGATGTTACCCTGGTTCCTGCTAGCGATGCCTTGAAAGTCCGGACCAGTATGGAAGTGCGAATGGAATTTGTGAGGCAGGCTCTGCAGTACCTGGAACAAAGGTAAGGCGAATGCTCTGGGTAGCACAGTTTAATAGAGTTCCCTAATAATAAACTAGAATGACTGTAATGCAACAGAAACATATTAACAGGTCAGCCACCTTGTGCTGCTCACAGAAGCATCTGTTGCCTGTCTTTTCCGTTCTGCAGGGCTTAAAGCAGCCACTTGAATATAAAGCTTTTCTAGCTAAAAACTGTTCTAGTTAAAAAGACTTTGATCCATGCGGAGGTTGTTTAGAAGACACAGAGACCTTTTATTCTTTTTTCTGTGTTGCCCTTAAATATTCTATAGCTGCGTGGTCAAATGTGAAGATTTTTTCACTTGCGGAAAGAGGTCTGTTTCCCCTCTGCAAAACATTCCCCTTTTCCATATACTCCCTTTGTGATTGCTGAGCACTGCCAGCAGCTATGACTGGGAGGAAATGAGGAAAGCACTGGGGACAAATCTGATGCAATGTGTCAGGTTCTAATCATGCCTTTTTCTATACTGAAAGGTTTGGGTAGGACTTGAAGAAGCTGAAGCTGAGACATCTAGCTATGATTTTCAGACTCTGGAAAGTGGTTTACTGTCTGTATTGGCAGGTATCATGAGGCCTATGCTCCTTGACCAAGACCATACTTGGAGAACTGCAGGCTATGGAGCAGCCCAAAGCTGGAAAGACTTTTTAGTAGGACCTGTTGCAACAAGATGAGGGATGATAGTTTTAAACTGAAAGATGGAGATTCAGGCTGGAAGTGGGGAAGAGATTTTTCGCAATGAGTGTGGTAAGAGACTGGCCCAGGTTGCCCAGAGATCTGGTGGATTCACCATCCTTGGGGACATTCAGGGCTAGGGTGGATGTAGTTCTGAGCAACCTGGTCTAGTTGAGGATGTCCCTGCTCGTTGCAGGATCCCTTCCAACCCAAACCATTCTGTGATGCTATTCTGTGATTTTGTGAATCCCTGGGTGTCTGTATTACCTATTCATGGCACATGTGGATATTGCAGCAGTGTAGGTGCCTATGCCAACAGACTGGTTCAGCAGTGGGAAGCAAACAATAGCTGCAGTGCAGTGCGTGGGCATTTGTTATGGATACAGATATGCCATCTGAGCACAGTAAGTGCTGCACTATGATGCAGCACGCTGGGAAGAGATGTTACAGCCTCTTCCTGGCCTCTGGCAATAGGTTGCCACACCTCATCAGCACTCCCTGCCACTCGGGGTGGTGGCAGTGTGCCTGCCTCTGCACAGATCAGTTGACACATCAGAAGTATCTTCTGTTTCCAGTTCTTCCATCTCAGCAGCATGTGATGAGCCAGTGACTCTTAACCCAATTTGCCGAATATCTGATGTGCTAAATTTTCACAGTGCTGTTGTCTGCTAACTAAAACCAGGAATTAGTTGCATATTGTTGCCTCCCGATTGTGGAAATTGGGCCCTTCAGCCTTGAGTTTTTGGAAAAAAGATGAAATAAAAACAAGCCACAGCTGAACAAACCACAACCAGAAAAAACAAACAACAAAAACAAAGCACAACACCAAAATAAAAAAAAAAACCCAAACTAACCCTGTGCCTTGCTTTGAAGCTCTTCTTTCCTAGCAGGACTTGGCTAACACTGAGGTGTTTCAATGTCTCACTAGGCCCTCACAGGTATAAGGAAGAGATGTAATGCTTTTCTTGCATTAGTTGCTTTGGAGTAACTGTGATCTTAAACCCTGAGGATCGTGTGCTTAACTCTGCCATAATGTTAGTTATGAGGATTGAGTGATACTTAACTACATTTAGCATAGCTTTTCAGTTTTATTGTCTGGAGGTACAGTGTCTGCAGAGAAAAAAAGTGGAATTAAATGTAAGTTATTGCTGCTGCTTCAGTGTATTTCTTCAACGTACAGACTTCCAAAACTCTTCCTCCTAAACATGAAAATTTGTTAAATTGATCTGCCTTCAGGAAAGGCTTCGATGATTTATTCTAGAAGGTGTTCTCAAAACTGCCTTTACCGATTGCTTTTCTCTAAAGTCCCCTTTTCTCTGATTTTCTCCTGGTAAGTCCACGGCCATAAGGTTTGTATTTGTCCTTGGGGCAGGGAGGAAAGGCAAACACATCTATGGTGTTTAAATGTTCTTTTGGGACAGGATTGATAGTTAAAGTATTAGAATGGGAAGGCTTTTTGCCAGTTAGCTAATTGAGTTTAACTTTGAACTAAGAGAACTTAATGAGAAGAACCTCATAATACAGAGTTGAACCTGGAGCAGTCCACCACTGACTGCAAACATGATGTCTCTTGAGACTGCTGACCACAAGGATCTTCCTAAATGGACAGAAATCTTTGTGTCATTTTGTTGTAATGATAATGTTTGAACGTCAAGGTTATTAGCTTTAAATTGCTAATTCTGTTGGATCTGAAAGGCAGTGGGTATTTTTGCAGCTAGTATATTTCTGTCTGCTCATGTTTGTTTTTCTTGTGGTGTTTTTCAGTTACAAAAACTACACTTTTGTGACAGTCTTCGGAAACTTGCACCAGGCTCAGCTGGGTGGTGTCCCAGGAACCTTCCAACTAGTCTGCAGCTTCCTGAACATCAAACTCCCTGCGCCTGTCCCTGGTCTCCAGGTATGTCCATCACTTTTAGCCACTGAGCTAAAATAATAGCACAAATATGTTTGCCCCAGCACAGCCAGAAAACTAGTGCACCCTCCAGTGTTTTTTCTGTTGTTTAAACTGCAGGCTGTTTTTCTGAGCAGCCTGATCTGGTTGACGATATCCCTGCTTATTGCAGAAGGGTTGGACTAGATGAGCTTTAAAGGTCCTTTCCAGCCCAAACTATTCTGTGATTCTCTGATTCCTCCTCCTGCATTTTTTCATTAGGAAAATGGAAGATAGTAGACAATCACTTAGAATTCAGAGCTAGTCCTGAATCAGGGTGGTACTTAGTAGTTCCAGTTCTAAATTCTAGAAATTATGGTCTCTTCTGGTGGTCTTTACAGAGATCAACAAGCAAGTATTAAAATACGATGATTCAAAAAAGCAGTAACTTAATCTCCCTGTCTACTATTTTTCTTTTTTTTATGCTTATTGTAAGATGCCGACACCAGTTATTGATGACTAAATATGTAATGAATTAATCTTAACTGTAGCCTGAGCCTTTTATTTAGGAATCTGAACAAAATCTTGTTCATCTGCACATAGTAGAAAGCGCATAGCTGTGCACCTACAAAATTAACGGATAAACAGGCAGGCTGGGTTGAAAAAGTAAAGTTAAAAAATAATAAATTATACATTGGAGCCTGCATAGTTGAGTCTAGCTGTCCTTTCCTTACTTGCTGAGATCTGGGATTAGTTTGGTATCACCCTGTTCCAGTACAAATAATTTTACTACCTCAGTGGTCTAATCCAAATCTGCTTCCTGGGTGGAGAGGATATTGTATGATCATATGCGAGTTCTGGGCTTCTCAAAACTGAAATCTGGGTAAACAGAAGAGTGTTCCATCCTTTGTTGTTAGAACATGCGTAGCTTTCACAGGACTTAAACCTCATGACTTCTGGCTTCCATAAGACAAACAGAATTTTTTACCAAAATCAGTATGTCCATATAAGGGCAGAAATAATGAATGAGGCAAATAGTAAAAAAAATAATTTAAATATGCTGCTCTTGAAGAATGTTAATTATTTCTTACTCTATTTTCAGGATGGTGAGGTAGAAGGACGTCCTGTCTGGGCACTGATTTACTACTGCATGCGCTGTGGAGATTTGACTGCAGCCATGCATGTGGTGAAACGGGCACAGCACCAGCTGGGAGAGTTTAAAACCTGGTTCCAGGAGTACATGCACAGTAAAGATAGAAGGTAACTGGGGGCTAGGATTGATACTAGGAAAAATCTTTGTGAGTGGTGGGAATTGCTGTGGGGTAATGAAATAATCAGTGTGAATGGTGGGGATTGCTGTAGGGTCATGAAATAATCAGTGGGTTGGTAGAAAGAGAAGCAGCTCAGGTGTCTCCTGGTGGTGATAGCTGCCTGGTGTTTGTGTTACCTATCTAAAGTACATATAAGAAGCTTGAGTATTTTCATTTGTGGCTTTTTAGTCTAGAAATTTTCATAGAAAAAGAGTTGGTTTAAAATACGCAAAAATTTACATGTCAAAACCAATACGGTGGTGTAGCTTTGCTTTTTTCCCATAGGATCTGCTCTGTGTAACAGTAGGATGCTGCATACAGTACGTCAAATTTAGTCTGCTGTCACAAATCCCATGTCTTTTTATTTCCCCCATGGCTTAATTTGATTAAATTTCCTTTGGGGAATGCTTTTTCTGCATGTGTTTTCATGATAATGTTACACGATAAAAACAAGTGGTGTTTGTTAGGGGCCTTTAGAGGCATTCACTCTCATGTTCCTGCTAGTTGAGTCAGTGCAGCTTAAGGTGTGCTCTGAACTCTGCTGTAGTGGTTTAGGTGATCTTTACCTTTCCACTTGCAGTGAATTTCAAATCAGTGCCTGGTCAGCTATTGTATTATAACTGTGCTCCTTTCAGGGGAGTGTGAACATGGCGTTGTGCTAGGGTGCTGGCTGAAACTGGGGGAAGCCAGAGGGTCCTGCTGAATGCCAGAACATGAACCCATAATATCCCACCTCAGCCTACAACAGCTGCATTCATATGTGGGAAGCCCTTATCCTGCAACATGTTGAATGCATTGGGTTTTTTTAGGTACGAAAACGTGAACAAGAAGGTATCTGTGTGGCTTAGTGAGGGAAGAAGTATCGAAGTGCCATTTACTGAGTGTATGCCATGCTATTCTATGAATTACCCTGGTTTGTAGAGAATATCTGGAAGTGCTCACTATAACAAGAT
Organism: Psittacus erithacus; assembly: GCA_009867235.2. Classification (NCBI taxonomy): domain Eukaryota; kingdom Metazoa; phylum Chordata; class Aves; order Psittaciformes; family Psittacidae; genus Psittacus; species Psittacus erithacus. The sequence continues at coordinate 44,183 of WYDI02022754.1, forward strand.
TGTTCCAGAAACCTTAGTGAAGATACTGTCCTTGTTTTCATTACAAATATTTTAATGATAAAGAGCATAATTGACTTCTGTGGGTTTTATTACAGCTATCAAAAGGTACTCTGCCTGTGGATTTGACAAACAATGTGAGAAAAACAAAGTGTAGGAGAACACTTTGATTCAGTTCTAAAAAAATTCTCTGCAAGAGGTACAAAAAATAGAATGACAAAGAGCATTATGACAGTATTTAATGATTAAAGTGTCTCTCCTAAAAGACTTCATGGTATGACTACCTGCTCACTTCTAAGTTATTAACCCAAAGACTTTGTGAACTCTTTTTCTGAAGTGATGAAGTGGCAGAGTCAGTCTAAAATGGCTCGTCTACCACAATATTAACATACCCTAAAGAGGCTGTCATCTGACTTTTTTTTTTCCTGCAGTAGGTATTTGAAGATGATCCTCCATAACTTTAATTAGATATTTAAATTCACATGTGCAAAATCTTGACCTGCAGATGTAAATGGAAGGTGCCAGAAATATAAGACAGTGCTTACTGTCATTATGCCCTTTCTGTGAATATGCACCTATTTACATTGATTTGTGTCCAGTTTTTGTCATATAGGGAAAGATGAGTTTACCATGTCTTTTCTGTCAATGTGTTGGGGTTTTTTTGACTCTTTTTCCCCTTAGACTGTCTCCTGCCACAGAAAATAAACTGCGTCTTCACTACAGACGAGCTCTAAGAAATAACACTGACCCCTACAAAAGGGCTGTTTACTGTATTATTGGCCGTTGTGACATTACAGATAACCAGAGTGAAGTTGCTGATAAAACAGAAGATTATCTTTGGCTAAAAGTAAGTGTGATGATGGGGTTGTGTTGCTGTTTGTTGGTTTTTGGGGTTTGCATCCTCAAGGAAAGAGAGATCTATCTGGCTGAGAATAAATGGTGTTTAATGGGAAGATGTTTTCTTCCCATTCTTCACTGTGAGGGTGGTGAGACATTGGAACAGGCTGCCTAGAGAAGCTGTAGCTGCTCCATTCCTGGCAGTGTTCAAGGCCAGGATGGACGGGGCTTTGAGCAGCTTGGTCTAGTGGGAGGTTTCCCTGGCCATGGCAGGAGGTTGAAACTAGATAATCTTTAAGGTCCCTTCCAACCCAAACCATTCTGTGATTCTGTGATTCTTTAAGAACAGGTCTAAATGGTATTGCATTTCTGCAGTGCTCTGCTAACCTACCTGCGTCTAGATGGGGCGTTCTGCATCAGTGTAATACATCCGACTGAACCTTGGGGTAGTGAAGGGCTGGGAACCTGATTCCCAGGGTTGCTCTATTTCTCTCTATGCTCTCAGGTGTTAATTTGGGGACACCTGTCTTTTTGGAAGTGTCGTGTTCTACATTTGACACTGATCTTTGTCAGCTGTTTTTACAAATAGTATTAGCTTGATGCAATGAGAATCCTTTTGAATTTTTGTTTCTGGTTGGATTATAGCTGAAATGTTGGGGTCCATTGGAAGTAGATACTGTAAATATTCACTGCAGTCCAAAGTCCTTATAGTTTTGGTGAGGGCATGAGAGGTACTGGTCAGTACCCATTTCTCCCCTTTATCTGAAAGAGCGAGTAGAATGAGGTATTTGTTAAGACCGGGGGAAAAAAAGTAGTGCTTTTAATTACTGCTTGCATATTCAGAGTCCTGGTGTCAGAGTCTGATGGCATGGACAGATAGAGAAGGACCCTCTGGGTTATATCTGCATAGATTTCTGCTGTTGCTATGTTAGAGATCTTTACTTTCTGGCAATGGATCCATCTGATGTTGTGACTAGAGGTAGTTTTTAGGCAGTTGGTCCAACCTTTGGAGGGGCTGCTGATGGAACAAATATATTCTGAGTGCATATCTTATGCAAGATGAAGTTGAAAGATCTGTGCTTATTTTTTTTGTTGACTTTTTTAGCTGAACCAGGTGTGTTTTGATGATGATGGTGCAAGTTCTCCGCAAGACCGACTAACATTATCACAGTTCCAGAAGCAGCTTCTAGAAGACTATGGTAAGAAACTACAGAGGTATGTTACTTGTGGCTCTGCTTTTTCTGTTCAGGGCTCTTTCCAATTTCTTGCTTCCCTGGAGCAATGGCAGACTTCAGGAAGACATGATGAATGAGTCCTGTCCCCAGCAATCCAGAGAGTGAATATTCATCTGTGAACAACACTGCTGCTGTTTGTACTTTATTTGTACTAAATTTTAGATTGCTTTTTTTCTCACCATAAATATGCTAAGGTCTTCTAAGAAAACTTCCAACTTCTGAAATACAGAACAGGAAGGCAATCATTACCTAATGTAGGCATGTGTTTCCAACTCTTTTTCCATATGCATCTTGTTCATTGTTTCCCTTAAATTCATGTAATTTTCTAGGGAGCCAAATCACAGTTCATTCCACTTCAGAAAGTTTTAGGAGTGTCCACAGCCCAAGAGGCTATCTTTTCCCTTAATCATCTTCCAGCCAATCAAAATGAGCTCACTTGGACTATCCAAAACATACAGAATTTGATTCTCCACACCTTCTAGTTTGGAGCATCACTTGCCCAGATAAAAAAGTTTGGAAAAGAAATACAGTAAGCTACCATTGGTGTTGCTGAATAGGAAAATCCAGGGGTTTAACCTTTTCCGTACCTCTTGGCATAAGTATAAATGAAGGCAAAAAGCTGTGGTCTTCAGACGATCTATTGCATCTATCAGAGTTGATGTTCATTGTCTTAAAGAGCAAAGGAGCTTTTCTTATCTCTTTGACTTCCTGAATATGCCTTTATGCTGTGGTCTTTTGCAATCTATTTTCAGTGGAACAGCTATAGATGAGGCACTAGTGTGTGAGTAGGTACTCACTTTTGTCTAGGGTGTTTATTTCAGTTGGCACTAAATAAACAATAATGATGTACTGTGACAGGAAATGTCCTCTGTCAATGAACTCTGATTGCAAAATCATTTTCACTTACGCTCTGTGTGTGTGTGTTGTGGTTGTTTTGGTTTTTTTTTTTCAGGTGAATCACATTTTGCAGTGAACCAGCAGCCTTTCCTCTACTTCCAAGTATTGTTCTTGACAGCACAGTTTGAAGCTGCAATTGCTTTTCTCTTCCGGATGGAGCGCTTGCGTTGTCATGCTGTTCATGTTGCTTTGGTCATGTTTGAGTTAAAATTGCTCCTGAAATCTTCTGGGCAGAGTGCACAACTATGTAAGTCCTGCACATTGACTTGACAATAAAGGAGTATTTTCTGTGTGCTTAAGAGTACACTGTAGACACTGCTGGTCTATATAATTGATCAAGCAAGCAATGTTTATCAGCACAATCTCCTAAAAGTTAATGGTTTTAGTTGCATTAGAACTTTGGATCATGGCTCTGGCTTATTTCAGGTGAAGATCAAAGAAACATTTCCTGGTGTTAGATTCTTTAATGGTGCTGTTTCTGACATTGCAGTAAGCCATGAAGCTGGTGACCCTCCTGGTGTAAGGCGTCTGAATTTTGTGCGGCTCTTGATGCTTTACACTCGTAAGTTTGAGTCAACAGATCCAAGGGAAGCCCTGCAGTATTTTTACTTTCTCAGGTAGGGACTAATATGTGTCTCTGGATTTTCTCCTAGCTATTAAGAATAATTAAGCAGTATCTAAGAAGTCCTCTGAAACAGGAATACCTTCCTCCTTCCCTTTCTTTTGTAGGAATGAGAAGGACAGCCAAGGAGAGAACATGTTCTTGCGTTGCGTTAGTGAAATAGTAATTGAAAGCAGAGAGGTATGTTTGGCCATGTTTTGCCTTCCTCATTTAAACTTGCATTTGTTTCCTCATTGACATCTTTAGCAGGCAGGATAGTCTGAAACGGTTTTTACTCTTTCTGCTTGATGCAAGTGTGGATGATGGGAAATCTCACAATGACCATGTGTTCAAGATATTATTTAATAACTTTCTCCTGTTGTTAATATACAGGTAATGTTGACATCCATCACTGGCTTTTATTCATCCATGACTGCTTCTTTGTACTTAATAAATAGGTTGTGAAATATGTGCAATTCATCCCTCTGTTTTTGTTCCCTTTTTTCTTACTTACATCTGTGTGGATATAGTTTGATATGATTCTTGGAAAGTTGGAAAACGATGGGAGTAGAAAGGTGAGTTGACAATTTATATTTTACATATAAAGTAGAAACTCTGTGATTTCCAAGCTAGTCATGAAACTATCTTGCTTTTCTTTATTTTTCACTAGCCAAATTATTACTGTGTTTGTATACATACAAGTTCTCCAAGTATGAGATCCTTTTACAGAATAATACAGTTCTACAGAATAATACAGAATTTCAGGTCAGGAGCTGCTGGGCAAATTGTGTCCCTGCAGCCAGTGTACCTAAAGAAAGAGGTGGCATCAGGTAACTTCAGCAAGGTCTGAATTTCATTTTTATAGTAGGAAGTGGAATTTAGCACACATTAGTAAATAGCAGTGAGCAAAAATTGATTGCTTGTAAGTGGGTGGGAGATTATTCTGTTAACTGAGGGGTGTGTGTGTGAAAACTATATGACATTGTCCTCATTCACCTCAGAGGAGAAATGTGTTGCAGCCCGTTATAGATCCTTTTAGGGAAGGGAGCAAGGGCTAAAAGACCCCAGACATAGCCACAACTGATCTGTCCTCTCCATATAGATGAGGGTGAGTATTAGATCAAAGAGCAGCTGTTTTTAGTTGTGGTGGATTTTACATCTGCTTTAAAAAGCAGTAATCTAAAAGTAAAATGTTAGTTTACATGTTCAGAAGAAAAAGGAAACTAAGGTTTCATGTGAAAAGAAGAGAGTGCATGTGAATGATTGCAATTTGAGATAATCGGTGAAGGTTTCTGGTTTGCTGCAGCAATTTTGGAAGCTTTCTGTGTAAGGCAGACCCCAGAATTGTTTAAATCTTAATTTTAAGATTAGAACTCATGCTGCAAACGTTGTGACTGTCAGGAAAAAAAAAATACGGAGACACGCACACAAGTTATTTTTGGCAGGACTTTCTTTTTGATGTTTTTGTTCTGTCGTCTTAAATGCAGTGAGATTGCACACACAAGAGCATGGTAACTCAGTCATCTTTACAAATATCTTTTCATTTTACAGTTCTTTGTAAGAGAGTTTTTAGATTATATCATTAGTGATAAATCCAGTTTTCTTTAGTTTACTCAGTTCCCTTTTAATGTAACTGTATTTTTATGTTCCTGTAGTATTAAACTAGCAATCTTAGTTAGGAAAATAAATTCTTCTAGATTACATAGCCCTATTTTTACATCCTCAACTACAGTAAAATTCTTCCCAGATATCCTTGACTCTTCCTCTCTTTCTTTCTGCTTGTGTTTATTGTTTCTTTTAAAATTGTTGTCACCCTTTCATTTGTCCATGTAAGATTTCACTTAGAACCTGTCTTGCCAGTATACACAAACAGCATCCCTGGAGACCCTGGCACATTATATTCTGAAGTCTCTTGTGTGTTCTTCTCCCCTGTAATGTGTCATCAGCAATTAAAGTAATTTAGAATTTGACCTGTTATCTGGGTCATTTTGAATGAATGAGAATCTGCAGATGTCTCAGTGCTGACTCCGTTTTGGAGAAAGTCTCTCTCAAAAGAGCTCTTTCTATTTTTAAAGTGCCCCTTCTGCATGTTCCCATGGAAATGTACTGGCCATTCTAATCATAATCCAACATGTAAAATATTCATTGCCTTGACAGAATATTTAGGAGGTTTTAGACATTCTGATTTCTCTTCTGTCCTTTTTGTCTCACCTTTTTAGCCTGGAGTGATAGACAAGTTTACAAGTGACACAAAACCCATTATCAACAAAGTTGCTTCTGCAGCAGAAAATAAAGGATTGTTTGAAGAAGCTGCAAAACTGTATGACCTTGCAAAGGTAAGTATCTTCTGTGTGCTACCTTAAATATCTACCTGGTTCACCTCTTTTTTTTCCAAACGTTCTCCCTGTGATTAGGAGGTTAAATTTGATCTCTGAGATTGAATTGCCTTTACCCCATCTCTGGCAGTGTTCCAGGTTGGAAGGGGCTTGGAGCAGCCTGGTCCAGTGGAAGGTGTCCCTCCTTGTGGCAGGGGGTTGGAACTGGATGAGCTTTGAGGTCCCTTTCAACCCAAACCATTCTAGGATTCTGTAATTCAAGCAGATTATTTCTGCTGCTATTAAAGCAGAGCTGTTGGCTAAATGGAGCGGGATTTTGATGAGTAAACCCAGATGGCTGGCACTCCAACCCATTCTGATTTAAGACATCCTGGTTCTTGATCAATGTGGCCTTCTGATGCATGATTTTATCCTGGCTAGTGAAGTTACTTATCTGGAGTGTGCTCTTCCAATTTCATAGATGTTAAATTGAAGTCTAAAATGGTTGGGCTTTATAGTAAGTACTCTTGTTTCCTTTTGAAATATATTTGAAATTAAAATTGATAGAACCATAGCCGCTGTTTTAAAGGAAAATTAGAGGAAAATACTTTTCCACGTGAGCCTGCACAGTTATGTTACTCATAGCTAATATGATCTTGCCCCTTTATGGGAGGGAGGCATCTCTGATCTTGCACTAGGCACCGCTGCATGAGACCTTTATGCTTCTTCAATGAGATTAAAACACTTAAGTTCCATTGTGCTCCTTTTATCTGTGTGTAACTTTGATACCAACAGAACCCTGACAAAGTTCTAGAACTGATGAACAAGCTCCTCAGTCCCGTCATTCCCCAGATCAGCACCCCCCAGTCAAACAAGGAGCGGTTGAAGAACATGGCCCATTCAATTGCTGAGAGGTAAGAGAAGGTGGGGGTATTAGTTCCTGACTTTTTCTGCTGCCAGGACTGTGGCATCCCCAGCTATGTATTCGGAAGACAGAGAAGATGTCAGAACTTACCCTGTCGTGCTCATTACAGCTTGTAGTATTGAAACCAGAAACATAATCTTCAAGGGAAGGGCAGGTAAATGTGGCAAGAAGCTTTAACTGAAGGTGAATCAGGAAAAAGGAATTGCAGCATTGCTAGCTGGAAGCCGAGTCTATTCAGGAGCAATAAATACGGTGAATTGTATGGTTTAGATGATTTTAAAAGTAAAATATCGTAACAGTCGCAGAATCATGCCATACAATTCACTTGTTTGAAATAGTATTAAGAAAGAGCTATAATGTTCTCAGTTGTAGCAGCAGAGCGGTGAGTTCAGTAGCTGAAATGCTGCTTTAATGAAGATAAAAAGGGAACATTTAAGATGAGGTGAGTGTATGGCTAATGTAACAGTGGGCCTCATTTGTGCAACCCTTCATAGCTCTTCAGAAAAGTGCTATGTGGTGTTTAGAAAAGAGAGAGAAGTGACCAAAAGGAATGTTTCCTGCAGTGTCCCTATACTAATTAGGATACACGTTTGAGAAACATCAGTGCTGAAGATTCAGTAGCAGCTAGAAGCCTAAGAATAACCTGCTTCTGAAAGGATGTAATTGTGAAATAGCTTTGGGATTTTTAAAACCATCGTCTTTTGGTGCAGTGACTGCCGTGGATAATTCCTGTATTTTACTAGAGCAAAATGTGGATACCTGTGAGAAATGTCTTACAGCTTCTCCTCAACCATTGTGGTGTGAGAGAATAAAATAAAGCGAGCAGGTTTGTTTGCCCTTGGAAATTAGGAAAACAAATACAGAAATGTATTGATTTCAGTCAAAGGTATTTGTCATTCTTCTTTTGACAAGTGGCATATGTCAATCACTCCTTCAGTCAGCCCTTGATTCATTTAGTCAGGCTGCTGACTGAGTGAAAAGTGGTGCCATTTTGACTTAGTGAGAGTCTCATTTGGTAGTAAACATTAAGGAGAAACCTATGGCTTGAGGTTAAGCTTCAGCAAAGGCTGTAGTGGGCTTTGTTTTGCTACTTGTTTTGATCTGGATAAGACAGCAAAATATGACTGTTCAATAATGCCACTTTACAGCTGCAAACCTTCATGATTGCAAAGCTGAAATGGTTCTGATTAGCTCGTGTTCTTGCCAATTAAATGCAATACAGGACTCTGTACTGACAGACAGCACTGTAGCAGTGCAGCTTTCCTTCTGTGGTGATTTTGGAGCAGGGGAGACACTCAATAGAAAAGGCCAAGAGGCTGTCTGTCTTCCTCCTCTGTGTATTTGACCACTCTTGCTATTACCTTGAGAAAGGAGCTTCTTGCTGACTTTGCGCTGTAAGGAGTGAGAGCAGCCAGTCCTCCATTTCATCCCCTAGCAAGTGCATCTCGAGACAGCATGCGGAAGCATCTAATCTATTTTTAAATCTTAACTTCCTGCCTGAAGCAGGTGGTTCTACTGGGGAATTGTCTACTATAAACCAGAATGTTAAATATGTTTGTATGGTGCTTACTTTGCAGGTCTCTGGTTCCTCTCACTGTTTTCCCCATGAATATGGGAAGTATAAGCATTTAAAAGGAAACAAAAGGCAGATTAGATGGAAAACTAAAGTGAATAAAAGTATTTTTAAAAAGTCACAGCCTGTGAAAATTCTGCCTCCTGGTTAAGGAACTTTGAGGCTGTCCTTTATTAGATGCTTTCTGTCCTTGCTGTATGTCTCTGCTTCCAAGAGTTGCACAAGCACATTTATAAATTGTTGCCATTTTGAATAATAAAATTGTAAACCAATTTCTTTCAGGTACAAAGCTCAGGGGATAAGCGCAAAGAAATCCATTGACTCCACGTTCTACCTTCTGCTAGACTTAATCACATTTTTTGATGAGTATCACGCTGGTCACGTTGACAGGGCCTTTGATGTAAGTTTCAAGATTCCTGAAGTGCAGCCTTCCTAATGCCCTTGAAAGCCCAGAATGTCTCAAATAACATCACTTAAAAGAAAAAAACTGTATTTAATGATTACATTCAAGGGAAATAATTTAATATTTCATTAACACTGCAAAACCATAATGTATGGTACATAGAACATTGATTATCTTCCCTGATTCCTGTGTTTCTTTTTGAAGATTATTGAACGCCTAAAGCTTGTACCTCTTAGCCAAGATTGTGTAGAGGAGAGAGTTGCTGCTTTCCGGAATTTCAGCGATGAAGTAAGTAATGTCTCTTGGTTTTAGCTTCCAAAAGCCTTTTGCTTTGTTAAAAGAATCTTAAAACCTTGTCAACCTTGTAATCTCATTATTCTTGTGCTTTAGCAGGGACACATGATGGGATTATTTTGCATTCATAGAAGTTGGCTTTCAACTTTCACTAGAATTCCCAACCCAGAAATCTTGTCTGCATTTGGCAGAACACATCTGCAAATCTGAATCTCTCTAAACTTGCTGAGTTTGATTCAAGAATGTGGCATATTGAAAACTTTCAACTATGCTGCTGAGTTAATTTTCTGTGCTCTTAATGGTCACCAAGCATTTGTAGGGTCTGTTTCCTTCCCTCCAAATTCAAGGAAATCATGTATCTGGGTATTAGCAGATGTCTCAAAACTCTGGGTAACTTTTTTTACTAGGTGGTGCAGTCACAGCAGGGGTAACTATTAAATGTACAGATGTTCTATAAGTAAATATCAACCACAGTTAGTGCTTGATTTTCTGATGTGTACCAGAGGTAATGATTCTGTCAACCTGCTCTTTATTTTCTACTTCCTTGTGTAGATCAGGCACAACTTATCTGAGGTCCTGCTTGCAACCATGAATATTTTATTCACCCAGTATAAGAGGATGAAAGGCACAAGTCCAGCCACTCCTACCAGACCCCAGCGGGTAATGGAAGATAGAGATTCGGTAAGATTGTAATCCTCATTGTCTAACAAGTTTTCCTACTTCCTTTTTCCCCTGATTTCGAGGAATTTGGCTTCAGATAAATGTGAATCTCTGATGGTCTCGAATTTTGGCTTTCCCAATTACTTAGTGTTTGCCTACTCAGCTTGCTTGGTTACTTGTGAAAGCGTAGTCTCATAACTAACTTTGCGTAAAGAAAGAATATTGCTTTAAATGGCAGTGAGCTAATTAAGATATATTACACTATATATCCATCTCCTAGCAAGAGGAAACAAGTGTTCAGTTTGCTTCTTGGTGGGATCTTAAATGGTTAACGGATGTGAACAGTGCAGTGTCTCTAGGATGGTCAGTGTTGCTGCCTTGACAACTGAGCTGCTTTTTTTCCAGAAGGTAGTTTCCACTTCTTTCACTTGAGTTAGTCACTTGTTCATGCATAACTGATTTTTGGTGGAAAGGCTTCTTTAACTCCTCTTCTTGACTTGCTTCTGTAGTGGTGTGGGCTGATATTTTCAGAATGTCCTCAGGCAATACACCTAGATGCTCAAGTACAGTCATTTAGGGCATGGCTGTAGCAGTTTGCCTGTGTTGTTCTGCTGCCTCTGCAGCTTCTGGGTACAATGGTGTGTGAACCAGCTGCTGGTTTAAACGGCTGACAATGGTGAGTTTGATGTCACTAGTGCTAGAGTTGGTGCTGCAGCATCTTCCCTACCCACTGATAGGAACCTATGCCTTCAGCAAAGCTTAAAATTGGCGTCACTTAAAGGGTACAGTCAGATTTGCAGGCACTGACCTGTCAACATGCTGTGTTGAGCAGAACAGTTCTCAGCTTATCTGTCCTCAGGTTTGGACTTGTAGCTCTTGTTCAGTTGAAGCTGCTATGGGCACTTGAACACCAACGCCAAACCAGTCATCCCATCATAGAAACCAGGAAATAAATATCAACTCCTTTTGAGAATGAAAATCAATTTGGGCCACAGCCAGCTTTATGCCAGGGTTTGGTCATCTGCAAAAATGCCTTTGACCTGTAAATTGCAATATTGGTAGAAGTCTTAGCGGCATCTGTAAATTGCATCAGAAAATGAAAGGCTCAAGTAATGATGCAGCTTTTGTCTTTGGGCAGCTTTAACTGTGTGAGAACTACAGGATCCTACCTCCAACTGTGCTGGTACTCTAGATCAGCAAAATTGGAGAGGGATGCATGCTGCTTGGACTTCTCCCACCTTAAATTGTGTGTAGAAGTCCCAGGCTAACTGTGTTCACAAGCTTGGTGCTGAGCAAACAGCCTTAGCTCCCTGCTTTCAGAGTGGGTTGTTTATTTTGTTTTGGTGATTTTGGTCTTGTGCCTTACACAGATGCATTTACCATCTCCATAAGGGTGGAATGCTGTCAGATGTCATCTTGGTAGGAATGTCAGGGCCAAAAATTGTTGGGCTGATTGGCAATGGGATCAGCAGTGTTGCTGGCAGGAGTTTGTGTAGACGGAAGCCACCATGACATCATATATATCAACAGTGTGCCTGTCACCAGCATGCTCAGCGTGAGTGTGCTTCATAAACATGTTCTGCACTTTTATGCTGTACATTTGTTGGAGCTCAGCTGATGAAGTACCTTGCTAAAAACCCTTGAAAGTTTTCTTTTTCCAGGCTTCATGTTTTGTAAATCAAGCTTCTAACCATGTGGTGGGGTATCACGGCAGCAGGGTATCAGTGGTGCTGGAGGCACAGGGTTTCTGAGTCACAGATCTCTGGCTGCTCCATGCAATAAAAGCTGTGCTTAACCATTAGAGGGACAAGGGCTTGCTGTCTGCAGCCAGGGAGGTGAAAACAGAATAGTGATGTGGCTGTAATATCAGAAAGAAGCATAAATCTGCAAATGTAGGGTTGGCTGAAGATAAACCTGCAGCCTAAGCTCCCTGCTGCCTAAAGATTTGCATATGAGAAAAATACCGGGCATGGGCACATGGAAGGTAGGGTAAGAATAGCTTTAGCACGTGTTCACCTTTTTTCTTACCCTGAAGAATTTCCCCCAGGACTGCAGGAGCAGGGAATCTGGATCACTTCAGTGTCCCTGTCTGCGAATCAATTCAGGGGTTTTTAGCGATGGGACAAAACAAGGACATTTTGAGTGTGAGAAAGGCATTTCTTCAACAAAATCTCCCCAGTCCCCTCAACAGAGATGGTAGATCCCAGCTTCTGCAGGCTGTGCTTGACAAGAAGTTTTCTTTAGAACTTCCTTGGGACAAAGGCAGCTTTTCCTTTTTCCACAGGGAAGCACATTTTAGGGGAAATTTGGTTCTTCCAGAAGTTTAACAATCTCAGCGCATTGCCCAGTAGGCAGTGCAAACAAAAAATTACTTTGTCTTGAATAGGTCTTTGAAATCCCCAGACTTTTTCTGGATCCATAGAAGCAGACAGATTCAGATCCCTCTGTGCATCAGAAGAATTTGAAAACGTGAGGTAGTAGCTCTTTGTAAGTCTGAGGCTTATTCCATGTAGCAGGGAACAGAGTTCTCCAGAGTAGGAACACACAGTCCTTGAGTTTGCCTCTAGTGTGGACAAAATCCCGAAGTGGGGATCCTGCTCTGACAGGCAGGGACTAGAGGAGCTTCAGCAGGAGCAGTGTGGATCCAGCACCCAGGGCAGGATGGAGAGGAATAGTATTGCTGGAACCCACTGGACCAGCAATGCTGTCTAGTAGAATAGCTCCTGTCCCACTTCAGAGATGAAATAGGGTTTATTTAGAAATGGTCAGGTTTGGAGTCAGAGCTAGCGTTTTATACATTTTGTTAATTTCAGAATGAAGTTGCCTAAGCTGTACGTTGAGTCTTTTTTTTCTTTTTTTTTGTCTTTTTTTTCTTTTTTTTTTATGGTATATGCATTAATAAGTTTTGGGAATGAGAGAGCAAAGTCCTGTCCCACTTGGCCTGATCCATTTTGTCATATTTTATATGTCATATCTCATTTGTCCATATTTCAGGCAGAGATAGCAGCAAGCCCAGACTGCAGTGCTGGAAACCGTGGCTGCAACGACAGCCCTGACCCAGATGCCGTGAGTGCCTGACAGCAATGTCATCTGCTCCCTGCCCCAATCCAGGGTGGCAAACTCTCTTTAGTAGCCCAGGGGCAAGGTCCTGAAAGGAATGGAATTATTCCTTTTATTTGTAGTTTTATTTTAAATCGCAAGTGACTCTAACATTCATGAAGTAATTACAGCTGATAGAACATCTAGACCTCCAGGCCGCTCTTAACCTCAGCAAACCTCTGTTTGTTCTTCCTCAAGTATTGTTTTGATTTTTAAAAATAGACCAACTTAAGTATCATTGCTACCACAAAGGTAAAGGGAATAGTAACTCAGGCTGCTCCTAAGCCTGCCATAGTCACAGTGAGAGGTTTCACTTCTTAATATTTTAATTCCAAAAAGTCAGACACCTTGACATTCCTTTTTTTTCCCCACCTACCTGTTTGACCTTCTTAACTAGGTGGTAATTTGCAGTTGAGGAAATGTCCTGAGAGCTTTGGGCAGCTGGGCCGGTCCCAAGTTTGCTGCTTACTCCAGAGGTACTGCTGAGTGATGTGCTGCCTCCTGACATTCCTCAGCTGCAGCACTTAAGGAAGGGACTTCCACTCTTATTACTCCTCTGCAACTCCAGGTATCCATCCATCCATCCACCCATCGTCAGCCACACAGGAATACAGTGCAAGATGGGAACTCTGCTCTGTATTATGCCAGGCCACTGGACTTTGTAGACAGTCACAGCTTTCCTTCAGACAGATAGTGGAAATGGAGCATTAAATGGCTGTGAGCTTAGTGCTAAAGAAAACTTGATTTCCTGCCCCATGTGTAAAGTTGACTATCTTTTGCCCAGCTGAAGCAGTAGCATTTAGACAGTGCTTGAAACAAGCAGATGAGCATTTCAGTTTCCAGAGCTCCTCTGCTGCTATTGAATAACTGACTGCTTTAACATTACCCTGGAAAAGGAGTAGAATTGCCCAGATGGACCTCGTGAATGGTGTTTATAACTGTGCCCAACCATGTAGTGGGCTTTGGTCACTTCTCTGTTTGTAAGCTCCTGCTGTCAGATTTACCATCCGGATGCCTGAAGCACTAAAAGCTGCTCTAGCTTTCCCTGCAGTCGGTAGATTAAAGAAAGATTTGACCAGCAGGATCTTTTAGTGCAGTAATTTAGAGATGCTTAATATTTCAGAAGAAAATACAGTGAGCAGTCAAAACTGTCTGTATAGTTTTCCATAGGGATACAGGCTTTTTCTGTTTTCCTGACATCTAGCAGTTACAGAAATGATTTTCCTTTTAATTTACTCATGTTTTAGCAAACTAGACAAATTATTCCTGAATTACTTCAGCTATTATGTAGCCTTCTCAAGAAGAGATTTGCTTACTTTAGGCAAAGGTATCTGGGTGTTCTTAATACATCTGCTTTCATCACGTTATGGAATGAAGAGCTTTTTAAGATGTGGGTGTGTTGTAGGGGATGCTGGAGGCCTCTGGGCACATGTGGCACCACAGGTTTGTTTCTGCTGTTTGCTGCAAGAGTGTTAGTGCTGCCTTTCAGCAGGGTCAGCTTTAGACTTTGCAAGGTGGGAAGGAGTCCTGTTGCCCTGGGAAAGCCCACTTCATACAGAAATGACAAGATTGCTGCAGTATAGCAACTCTTCACATTGTTGAAACTGTTTTTTCCTGGATAATTTTAAATCCAAATGTGGAGGTACGTTATCCAGAGAGCAGCCCTGAGAAATAAAGATTACATTTGCTTGTGGGAAAAGGCAGGTGTTTAACTCATGCCTACCTCTGCATTCCTTGTGGATTTTTTGATGCTAAAGTAACAGTACTCTATTTTTCTGGGTTTTAGCACCTTCGATCTCAAGCCCGCGCACTGATCACATTTGCTGGAATGATCCCTTACAGGACATCGGGAGACACAAATGCAAGACTGGTGCAAATGGAGGTCCTTATGAATTAGCAGAGAAGCTTTTGATTGTGTCACAGCAGCCTGTGCCTGTCTTTAGTACTGGTGGGACCGGTATTGTTTTGTATTCTGTATTTTTGTTGCTGGAAATAAATTTCTTTGATTTCTATTTGGTTTTGACATTTTCATTTTCACTGGTTTTTTGATTTTGTTTTTTCTGTTTGTTTGGGGTTTTTTTTGGTGGTTTTATATTTTTACTCATTTAAAATTGGTTTCTATTAGAAGATTATTCTTGCTTATTAATGGGCTAAGAAGTCTTAGATGTGCAGCAGGGAGGGGAAAGCAATTTTGTAGCAGGAAAGGAAGTAGAGGCAAAAACTTTGATTTAATGCTCACTGAACATGCAGCTTGGAAATTAAGGGTTTTCTTGTTCTTTTAATGTGTGTTAAATGTTAATGTTTCTGATACACCACATGCTGTCAATTCATAACATCATCTTGTGTGGTGTATGTGTTCTTGTGGTTCAGATGAGCTCTGTGTGCTGCAGAAATCCTTTAAGCTAAACGGAGTTTAAACTCTCAGTTCAGTGTCTCGAATGTGCACAGCTCTGTGTATCCTGGAGCTCAGCTGAAGCTTTTCGTAGAGCTGGGTTGGAAAAGACCTTTAAGATCAAATCCAGCCATTAAAGTTGGACCTTAAACAGTGAAGTCCTCCATTTTAGAGGAGCAGCTGGGATTGGAACCAGGTTTATTGGGTAGGAAAGATTCTTGTGATTGAGACATGGGTTTTCAACCAGTTGCATTCAAAATGATCCCGTGTGTAGTTCACCAGAAGGAAGGAGAAGTCCAAGTGTGGATGCACTGGGCATGGGTAGGTATTACTGTTGGTTTAGTGGGAAACCTGAGTCCCACTGAAGTGAGGGGCATTAAAAAAATTTTAGCTTTAAATGTTTTGAGCTACCATAAATCCATGTGAAAGCCTGGGAAGCATATTGTGGTGTAAGCTTTGCTCTAATATATATGCCTGTCTTTGAAATGAAATGGGAGGAATGTTGGTTGTTTCTCCCACTCCTCTCTGCAGATGTGCCCTTTGTGCTGTCTTGCCTGTGTGTCCTTTGTGTTTCTGGGATGTGAGAACACTTGTGGTTCTGGGTACAGAGCAGACAACAAAACACAGGCTGATTCATCCACTGCACTTTAATAGCTATCGTGGGAGAGAATTCATCTCCATTTTGCTGTCCCTGTCTAAGAGCGTAGTGGGATATTTGAGTGACTTGATGACAATTTCCTAATTACTTTTTCCTACCAGAAATGTTGTAGCATAGATTTTGTCAACTTTTTTGGACAGGAAGCAAAGAGATGGCTTCCCAAGCCACCCACAGCCATGTCCCTCAGCTTTAGGAAATTCTGCTGGGGCTCCCAGCTGATAGAGCTAGGGCCTGTGTGGCACCGAGTCCTTTGCTGACATGATCAAGGTTGTTTCCACTGAAGGCTGAAAGAGACCTGGACAGCACCCTGAAAGTAAAGGGCATTTGGTGAGTTTCCAAGGAGTTATTTGAGGCAAGGGAATTGAATTTAATTGCCTAACAAAATGTTGACAGGTAAGTGTGGAAAAGCTTTATTAGCTGTTAACATTTCTAGCATATTGGTGTGGGGGTGCTGCTTGGTATGTCTCCGTTGACAAGTCATGCAATCCCTCAGAACAGGTTACCAGAAAGTAGGTGGTGGAGAAGGACATCTTTTGTGATGGTTGCAGATGGTTCTGATTGGGCCAGGGTTGCCCCAGGTATGGGCCTGTGGGGTAAACCTTGCTCTTGTGGTGGTTTTCCTTGGTGGCACTCAGCCCCTGTCCCCAGCCTATTTCTGGCATCAAACCACCTCACGTACAGAGAGGCTGGTGAGGCTGTACCTAGCCTCAGGCAGCTGCTGACCTGAGCAGGAAAGCAACAGCGTCTGTGGAGTCTGTTCAGGAAGAGTGAAGGCCACTTTACCCAATGTAATCCCCTCTTCCCCCTCCACCCTTCATGCAGGGACAGAGACGCCCTTTGGGGCTCAGCTCTTGCCACTGCCATTTGCAGGACCTTGTTCTCCTGTCCTTTTCCCATCCGCTGCTCAGTGGAGCTGTTGTGCTGCCTCACTAGTGCGTTTCTGATGTCAAACCTTGAGCCAGGGGACCTTTTCAAAAGAGCATGTTGCCCTTTCTCTTTCTGCCCTTTGAGAATGGCTGTAACAGATGCTTCCTGGTTCTTCTGAGCCTTCATGGGTGTTGGTAAAAGAGAAAATTGATGGCTGCATGCTGCTTGCTCCGTTTGTGCTCAGTGATTGCAACTCCAGCCTGTGCTCCCTCCTAAGCTAAGCAGAAACCGCATCATTTCACACTTCCAAAAATCAATATGATAATTCTGTGATGGATGCGTAAAGAAAGTAAACCCCAGGGAGTCAAAGCCTGAGACAAACCCTGGAAAGGTAAGACCCATCCCTGTTTCAGATAAGATGTGAGAGGTTGTGGGTACAGCAGAAGCTGCCACAGACAGTTGGAATTAAATAATTTCTTGTTGATTGGCCTGTGATTTCTTCTTGGGTCCCTGCAGGTGGTAAGCATTCCAGCCCATTGTTTTCCCATGTTCCTCAGAGCAGCAGGCTCCAGCTCTGTGTCTAGGCCTGGCTTTGGCAAACCTGGCTGTCCTCTGCACAGCTGTAAGGGCTTTGTGGCATTGAGTTAGATGCTGACACACACATTGGTGCCTTGCTGAATAGGGCACCCCAGTGGTTTTCCAGATGTCAGTTTTTATTCCATCCCACACTTAATCTGCTGGAGAGAACAACCTGGTTCTGCTCCCTCAGGGTTCTGACCTGCTGCTGAAGTGGCGTTTGTGAACCCGTTGGACTGTTGCACTCCAACTGTGCTAACGTGCAGCCTTAGCCTTCTTTTTCTAAACAGCTCACCTGCTAGAAGGGGTTTTTGGGGTGTCATTAAATTCATCACAAAACCATGATAGTGGCCAGCAACATCTGAGCAGGTTGGTGTTTGTAATTTGCCAGGCACAGCCTGCAGCAGGCCAGTGGATATTATTCTGAGCTGAATTTATTCTTGGTATAATCTGACAAATAAGTCATTGGAGCTCTTCCCCTTTATACAAGAAAAAAGTACAGGTGAATGCTGAAAGTTAAATTTAGGATAATTCCATCTGCTTTCTCCTGTTCCAGGACTAATCCTCTGCAGTAAAGATCCTCCAGGTAGATGAGACACAGGTAGCTTGAGTCAGATGCAGCTCGTGCTCGTGTTGCTGGAGAAGATCTGAGGAAAAAGTGAAAAGGTGTTTGCTCTGAGAGCATGGGACGTTCTGTCCTGGTATGGACACAGCAGAGACACCAAGAATCTCCAAGTCAGTTTTCCATGGCTCATCAGTCATGAAACATTCCCAAGAGCTGCAGTATCAGTGTAGCAGCTCCAAAAGCTTTATGGTCTGCATGTCCTTTGAATGAAGTCTGAGTTGGTGTGGTCTGGATTTACAAGGGAATTGCACAGGAATCTGGAAATACTCACTGTAAACTTCTGCCCTATGTTACCTGTCCAATCAGGAAGAAAAAATAACATTAAAGCTCTGCCCAGGGGTGAACCATGGACTACTGGTAAAAACTCAGCTGAGCTAAGGAAAGACAACCAGCTCATGTGAGAATTAACAGGTTTTCTGCCAAGAAGCAGGAAACTGCTGAAAAATGCCTCGAGGGCTCCTCCTAAACTGCTGCAGAGCTGGTATCAGTGGGTTGTGTCTTCTCAGCTTGGCTTTGTTGGTGTTTTTAGGTATTTTTTTATCCCACAGCATTGATTCTAACTACTTTCACTATGGTGTCCACACTGCTACCCTGGCATACATGTGGCTCTCCTGGCTGCACCATCGGGTTACTGTCTAAACCCTGTGTGAGATGTCCCTGCTCCTCAGCCTTGCCTCGAGTTTCCTTGCTGGCAGCAGGTTTTGTATCTCAATCAGTCCAAATTTTTTTATTATATTTTCCAGACCCCCTGGCTGGAGCAGACCTGCTGGATGATGGGTTTCCTCTCTTTTCTCCATTGGTCTCTCACCCACCTGCATTTGTCTAAGATGGAACTTGGATCTTGTTCCTTGCAGGATCTGAAGGAATTGTATTCAGAAAAAAATGAATTAATGAATCTTTCTGTTCTTGTTACCCTCTCAACACTTCTCTCCCCAACCTCAATGAGCTCTAGCCTCTCACGGAAGCAAGCTGTTTTCCTTCCAGGCTTGGGGGAAGAAGGGCATATTGATAATTCCAGTTCTGCGTCCCTAGGGTGGAACAGTGCTCAAATGCTGCTGCTGTTCATGTCCCTGTACCAGCATTTTTGTCCCTTTTCTGTCTGGGTCTGAAGCTGTAAGGATGGAAGTGGTGCCTGGAAGAGGATGGGGGATGATTCCTTTGTCCCCGTCAGGTGAGGTGACCAGCAGTTACCTGAATAACCATCTATTTCCTCTTCCCAGGCTTCCTTCCCTGCAGTGCCAAGAAATTGAGCTGCTCTGTGCAGTGGGTTTGCAGTGCCAAGCCCCTGCATTGTTTGCATGACCTGTGACACCCAGGGTGGTAGGTTCCCTCTTCCATAGAAACAGGACAGTTAAAGCTTCATTACAGGCCTGTTGGAACATAGCATTTTGGCAAACATTGAAAGAAGCCACATGTAAAGCTTTGTACTGTGCTCTGCCTAACTCAGTGCGGGTTCGTTTGATCCATTTAATAACCGGAACGAACCAGGGGGTCAGCTGGAAGTGAGGGGAGGCCCTGCAGAAGCAACTTGGCAGCTCTTCACTGCATGAGTGGAGGGGCTGGCAGGATGTGCCGCGGAGCATCTCCCTCCTGCTCCTAGAGCCGCAGGACCTGGTATCGGTGCTGCAGCTGGTGTTGTGAATCAGGCCGACGACAAGCGCATCCTACTATCCGGCTATTTCACTACACCAGGGTGGCATCATACCACTTGCTTCACTCTTCGCCTGGCATCTGGAGAACTGTCTCTGCTGGAGCATCTTTCACCGTGCTGTGTTTAACAGAGATACCCACCCCCAGTTTAAGAAACTGATTTGAGCTGGTTTGGGCAAGTTAGTGTTTTTGATGGAATACAGGGCTCTAAAATAAAGCCATTTCTGCTGGGCATGAGTCTGCTGCTGCATCTATTGTGGGAAAAATCATAGAACTAACTGGGTTGGAAAAGACCTTTAAGATAAAGTCCTACTGTCACCCCAGCACTGCCAGGGCCACCACTAAACTGTGTCACTAAGGGCCTCACCTACACAATGTGTGAACACTGCCAAGGACAGTGACTCCACCACTGCCCTGGGCAGCCTGTTCCAATGCCTGACCACCCTTTCAGTGAAGAAATGTTTCCTAATATCCAATATACCCCCCCCCCCCCGGCACAGCTTGAGGCCGTTTCCTCTTGTCCTGTCTTGTTTCTTGGGAGTCACCTCCTGGCTCCATATTCTTTCAGGTAGTTGTAGAGAGTGATAAGGTTCCCCTGAGTCTTCTCCAGACTAAACCCCCAGTTCCCTCTGCCATTCCTCATCTCACTTGTGCTCTGGGCCCTCCACGAGCTCCGCTGCCCTTGTCAAAAGCAGGTGCCCTTCTTCAGGAAGATGGTGTCCACCTCAGCCTGCAGGAGGTGTTGCAGGAGGTGTAGCAAGGCTTCTTCCTTATCCCCATCTCACTCTTCTCCCTGTTCCACAGCTGAGCAGCGCTGGGTTGCTCTGTGCTGGGCTGCTGGGGTGCTACGAGGGCTGAGCTATGCTGCAGGCAGTGCTGCCTGTCCTCAGCTCCCTGGGTAACGTGCCCATGCTGGCCCATACGGGGCTGGTACAGTTGTGAATGGTGCCTGCTCACACACAAACAATCCAGGGGGGTTGAAGCGAGTCCTCAGGAAGCAGGTTAGTGTTTGTGCCTGAGTGCAGGGGACAGCCAGGGGCAGCAGGGTGGGCAGCCAGAATTTTCCATTCGCTTGCAAAGCCGCATTAGGCTGAAACTCAAATGGGCTGCCCTCACATTTTATTGCCTGACTTATTTGCTGTCTCTGCTGATGTTATCTTGTAACTGCTTTTAAGGCACATGTGAGGGTCGGCTGCAGAGGTATGAGACTCCCATCCCATCCTTCCCCCAGCCTCACCTCCTGGTGGCCGCAGTGTGGGCGCTGTGTGTTAGCGTGGCCTCAGCTCATGTTTTCTGTGATGCTGGGAAGGGTTTAAGGGATTTGTTAAGTCAGGGATGGGGTTTTGGGGCAGTTTTGAACCCTGGGTGCTCAGTGGTTCCTCCTCCCTGGGCTCAGAAGTGGCTGTGGGATGTGGGCATCTACTGCACCAGATGGCTGCCAGGTCCTAGTGCTGGGGAATCACAGAGGGACTCGGTGGCTCTCACTGATCCGTGTCCTCCAGCCTCTGCAGCCCCCCTGGCACCCGAGTCCCGGTGGCGGCATCCCTCTCTCAATGTCGCACTCCTGACTTCCTCCTGGTTTCGCTGTGAGATAAAGGGGTTGTTTTCCTCCCCGTGTCTGACACAGCCCAGTGCCACAGGCACCAGCTCCAAGGCCAGCCAAGATGACTTACGGGATCTGTGGGATCTGGGGCAATATCCCCGGAAGTGTGGGAGTGCGTGGGATTTACTTACTCCCATTTTCCATAATAAATCCCAGTGGGAACTGAATGTTCTCGGGTCAGGGCCGGAGGCAAACTCCATGCCACATTTCTCTCCTGCTCTGTCCTTGGGACTTAATCTCAAATCCGTTATCGCTGCCCCATCGGGCGCCGGGAGGCAGGGATACTGATTATGGTGCGGTTGATATCCCTTCCAGCTATTTTTTTTCCCCCTGACCAGCTCGAGGTGGTTCAAGCCAATTCCTTTCCCCCATTAGCAGCAGCGGTGGGTGGGTGCTGGTTGCCTCGCTCTGGTTTTGCTGGGTATAAAGCCCAAGTGACCCCTTCTCTATCCCATCTCTCTCCTGACAGCACCTTGGGCAGGGACAATGGCCGAGCTGCCCATCGCAGAGCTGCCCCCGGCCCGCTGCAGTGGCCGCTTCACCATCAGCACCCTCTTGGGCACGGAGGAGGGTGGTCGTGGTCCCTATGCGCCCACTGAGAGCTCCGGCTGCGACAGCGCCCAGCCCACACAGCTCTCGGGCAGCACCCTGTGCACCAGGACCTTCGGCTACAACACAGTGGATGTCGTGCCTGCCTATGAGCACTACGCCAACAGCAAGGGGGTGGCAGATGCCAGGAAGGGCAGGCCCTCCCTAGCGGATCTGCACTCCATCCTCAAGGTAAGGTGGGATTCAGCATACCCGGGCTGTGCAGCGGGTCCCTGTGCTGTCTTTGTGGTTGTGGTGCTTCATCTCGTGCTTCTTGGTGACGATGTGCATGTCCCTGGGAAGGCACTAGGAGAAGGCAGAGGGATAACCCAGCTGTTTCCAGAGCCCTGCACCCTGTGGAAACTCTGGCTGCCTTTTCCTCCTCACTTGCCCTGCCGTTTCTCTGCAGCTGGACCCAGGCCACCTCTGTGCGCCCATGTCTGACCCACAGCGGAGCAATGGGCTGACAGAGGCCGGCCCAGAGGGGGCATCGGCAGAGCCAGACGCGGATCCTGCACCAGAGCCCGTCCGCTTCGGCTGGGTGAAGGGTGTGATGGTGAGTGCGACTGGTTCCACAGGAGCAGCCTCTCAAGGAGAGCCGGTGGAGCCCCAGCACCCACAGGCTGATGGTCAGTGTCCCTTCTCTGTCCCCCCAGATCCGCTGCATGTTGAACATCTGGGGGGTCATCCTCTACCTGCGCCTGCCCTGGATCACCGCCCAGGCAGGAATCGGTGGGTGCTGCAGCACAGGATGGGTGGGACAGTGGCACCAAGCTCCCCAGCACCCAAAGCACTGGGGGGACAATGCCAGCGGCATCAAGCATGGTGGGAGGCAGTGGATGAGGTCCTTGTGTGAGGGGGTCTATGGGGCTGGGAGATGGATGGAAATGGACACAAGACCACAGCTGTACTCTCTCCCTGCAGCCCTGACATGGCTCATCATCCTGATGTCTGTGACAGTGACCACCATCACCGGCTTGTCCATCTCCGCCATATCCACCAACGGCAAAGTGAAGTCAGGTACCGAGTGTGTATGTCCTGGCACGAGCCACAAGGTGCAAGGGGGGCCCAAAAACATGCTGGGGAGGCAGCAAACACCATGGGATGCTTCCACTGCCTCAGGGGGCACCTACTTCCTCATCTCACGGAGCCTCGGGCCGGAGCTGGGAGGCTCCATCGGGCTCATCTTCGCCTTTGCAAACGCGGTGGCTGTGGCCATGCATACTGTGGGCTTCGCTGAAACCGTCCGGGACCTGCTGCAGGTAAGACAGTGGCTGCACATGTCCCCTGGGTCCCACCTCTGTGCATATGCAGCATTCATTACTGATTAATGTCAGACCACTGACAATCGACCGGTGGCTGCTGAAGTCACAGCAGTGCCAGTGGTTCAGTAAGGGTGAGGGTAATTCCCATCCTGTGGATGGTTCCCGCTCCCCAGGAGCACAATTCTCTCATCGTGGACCCCACCAATGACATCCGCATCATCGGGGTGGTCACCGTGACGGTGCTGCTGGGCATCTCCCTGGCTGGCATGGAGTGGGAGGCCAAGGTAACCCTCACTTCTGCCACTCACCTTATTCCCCTGGGTTAAGAAGAGCCGTCCCCGCTGCCCACCAGGCACCTGAGGAGCAGGGGATGACCAGAGCTCTGTAAAACAGTCTGAGGTTTCTCTAAACACATCCTTCTCCCTCTCAGTGCCCAAACCCCAGCCCTCAGCTGGCTCTTTCTGCTCTGGCAGGCACAGATATTGTTCTTCCTGGTCATCTTGGTTTCCTTCATAAACTACCTGGTGGGGACAGTGATCCCTGCCACCGCTGAGAAGCAAGCGAAGGGCTTCTTCAGCTACAGAGGTGGGTCAAGAGGGCCAAGTGCATGGCTGGAGCCTGTCTTCTTGCTGCTGCTGGGGAAGGAGTTTGCTATAGGAAGGTGCTCCTTGCTGAGAGATGTCATCAAGAACTTGGTGTCTTCCTCCCATGGCTTAACTGCCATCAGCGGTGTGCCTCTATCCAGCACCGAGATATTTCAGCCAGGAGCGGGCGGTTCAGAGGCCCCAAATGCTTCTCCTCTGCTTACTCCCCAGCCGACATCTTTGCCCAGAACTTTGTGCCCAACTGGCGGGGACCTGAGGGCTCCTTCTTCAGCTTGTTTTCCATTTTCTTCCCATCGGCAACCGGCATCCTGGCTGGGGCCAACATTTCAGGAGACCTAAAGGTGGGTTTGATCACTGAGCTGGCATTTCTCAGGGATGAAGTCCTGGTTTTCCCAAGGCTTTGGTTCTGATCCATCTTAGACTCTAGTTTATTCTTCTGGAAGCTTTGTGGAAGACTCAGCCAGGAGATGTTTCATGGCTCTGTGTCACAGTGAATTAAAATTCCCCTTGCATGGCAGCATTTTAGTGGTGCTGCTGGAAAGCTGTCTTACATCTCTGTGACTTCTTTGGGCAGGATCCTGCTGTGGCCATCCCCAAGGGCACCTTGATGGCCATCTTCTGGACCACTGTATCTTACCTGGTGCTTTCTGCTACGATTGGTAAGCAGCACGTCCTCGGGTGAGCTGGGTAGGACCCATTTCCCTGAAATGGGAAGCCTGAGAGGATGCAGGTGGTGGGAAGCAGGAGCAAAGCATGGACGCCAGCGCTGATACCCCACAGGCACCAGATCTCATTCCTGTCCCCATGTAGTCCTGGGAGGGCAACAAAGCTCATGGTGTTCATAGAATCCCAGACTGCTCTGGGTTAGAGAGGATCTCAAAGCTCATCCAATTCCAACCCCTGCCATGGGCAGGGACACCTTCCACTAGACCAGGTTGCTCCAAGCCCCGTCCAACCTGGCCTTGAACACTGCCAGGGATGGGGCAGCCACAGCTTCTTTGGGCAACATGTGCCAGGGCCTCAGCACCCTCACAGGGAAGAACTTCCTCTGTTCCACTTTAAGCCCATCACCCCTTGTCCTATCACTACACTCCCTGATGAACAGTCCCTCTCCAGCATCCTTATAGTCCCCCTTCAGATACTGGAAAGCTGCTATGAAGTCTCTATGCAGCCTTCTCTTCTCCAGGCTGAACAGCCCCAGTTTTCTTGGCCTGTGATAGTATGAGCCTGCCTCATCCTGCCCACAACCCCATGGGCCATGATCACCCTTGTAGCCTCCTCTGGACTTGCTCCAACAGCTCCATGTCCTTCTTATGTTGAGGACACCAGAACTGTGCACAGTGCTCCAAGTGAGGCCCCATGAGAGCAGAGCAGAGGGGCAGAATCACCTCCTTCAACCTGCTGCTCATGCTGCATTGCTCATGGCAGCCCCAGGGCAGGGACTTGGGGGATGCCACAGGCAAGGGGACATGTGGCACCTCCACATGAGCAGACACTGAGCGGCACTGTGTCCCCGCAGGCGCCTGCGTGGTCCGGGATGCCTCGGGCAGCCTCAATGACAGCGTGGCACTGGGCTCGCTGGGCTGCGAGGGACTGGCCTGCACTTTTGGGTGGAACTTCACTGCCTGCGCCCAGCAGCAGAGCTGCCGATATGGGCTTAGCAACTACTACCAGGTGCTCGCCTACCCCACTCCATGCTCTGCCTGAGTCTGTGCTCCAAGGGATGGGCTTCCCAGGGTGGCCCCATCCTAGCATGCTATTGAAGCACCCATGTAACGGGGATATACTGGGGAGCACGTCTCCTATAGTTTCAGGTGTGCCTGGACTTCACTGATGGGATAATGTTTATGGAAAAGCACTGAGGGTGGCAGGATGGGGCCTGGAAATCCCTTAGGGCCAGGGCAGAGCTGATGGGCTGGAGGTGCCAGGTTTCCTGACAGCCTGGTTTTTGGGCAGAGCATGAGCATGGTGTCTGGGTTTGGCCCCCTCATCACAGCAGGGATCTTCGGTGCTACCCTCTCCTCGGCACTGGCCTGCCTCGTCTCAGCCCCCAAAGTCTTTCAGGTTAGTGGGTGTGTGTCTGCGAACCCCAGCTCCCGGGGCTGGCAGCAGGAGTAAGTGATGCTCTTGGGTACATCTCAGTGCTCTGCAGCTATGAGCAGCCCCAGGGTGAGGAGGGTGCTGCCATTGGTGTAAGGCATGAGGCCAGTTCAGCCCTTGTTCTAGGGGGTGCAAGAGCCACCATGGTGCTGCCCTCCCCAGCGCATCTCTCTCGCAGTGTCTCTGCAGGGACCAGCTCTACCCTCTCATAGGCTTCTTCGGGAAGGGCTACGGGAGGAACAGTGAGCCCATCCGCGGCTACATGCTCACCTACGTCATCGCTGTGGGCTTCATCCTCATCGGTAGGTGCTGCTCACCTGGTGTCCAACACCTGCCGGTGCCTCAGTCCCTACCATGAGCATCTCGCTCTCCTCCTCCCCACAGCCGAGCTCAACGCCATCGCCCCCATCATCTCCAACTTCTTCCTCTGCTCCTACGCCCTCATCAACTTCAGCTGCTTCCACGCTTCCATCACCAACTCCCCAGGTGGGCTGTGCCATGCCACGCAGTGCCACACTGTGCCATGCTATGCCTTGCTGCGGCAGACAGCTCCCCATGCAGCTCCCGCCATGGCAGCACCTCTCTGTGTGTGTTTGCTGCAGGCTGGCGACCCTCCTTTCGGTATTACAGCAAGTGGGCTGCGCTCTTCGGGGCTGCTGTCTCAGTGGTGATCATGTTCCTGCTGACCTGGTGGGCAGCTCTCATTGCCTTTGGCATCGTCATCTTCCTCCTGGGATATGTCCTCTACAAAAAGCCAGGTAGTAACCTGGTGCCAGTGATACCCCAGGAGGTGTCTGGCCCCATGACTAATCGAACTTCTCCATGTAGATGTCAACTGGGGCTCCTCCATGCAAGCCAGCTCATACAACATGGCCCTCAATTACTCCGTGGGGCTGAGTGAAGTGGATGAGCACGTCAAGAACTACAGGCAAGGGGTGTCAGAGGCAGGGGGATGCAGAGTCAGCTGCTGCTGGCAAACCCAGAATGGCTTCATGCTCATGGTCATGTCACAGAATATAGAATGGGTTGGGCTGGAAAAGACCTTAAGGTCATCCAGTCCAAACCCCCTGCCATGGGCAGGGACACCTTCCACTAGACCAGGTTTCTCCAACCCCATTCAACCTGGCCTTGAACACTGCCAGGGATGGGGCAGCCACAGCTTCTCTGGGCAACCTGTGCCAGGGCCTCAGCACCCTCATGGGGAAGTTCTTCCTTATAGCTAACCTGAAAATCCTCACTGCCATCCTCAGTAACTGGGAGCCCCAGCAAAATGTGTCTGTCTCCAAAGTCCCACGTCTTTGCCAAATGGGCAGAGGTGAAAAGCAGGGCAAACCTTGCCTTCCCTGTACCCGGCAGGCACATTGCTCTCATTTGATATAAAGAGAACTCAAAGAGAACCGCAGCTGGATTTTGTCTCATCCTAAAGATACTCCCTACAGTTGCTGCTGGTCAGGAGTGGGAGAAGACACATGCCTCGTTCCAGAGAGGCTCTGTACCTACATAGTACCAGCCTCCACCCTGTTTCCTCCCTGCCCACAGACCGCAGTGCCTGGTGCTCACTGGCCCTCCCAATTTCCGCCCAGCCCTGGTGGACTTTGTGGGGACCTTCACCAAGAACCTCAGCCTGATGCTCTGTGGCAACGTGCTCATTGTGAGTCACCTGCTGGTTGGTTCCCTGTCCTGGGAGCTCTGGCCACCTGTGGGCAGTGGGCTGGGAAATCCACATGTGTCCTGCTGGGATTGAACAGTGCTCATTATGTGCCACTTGATGATGAGATGTTTCATCTTGAAGCCTCTTTCCAGCTTGTTAAGCAATATTGATGAAGCACTGGGATGTCTCTATGCGCTAATGGCTTGCCTTCACCAATTAATTGACAAGCCAAAGACACAGTAGAACAAGGCAGTTGCTCAGGATGGTCCTGAAGCTTCAACAGCAATTGAGATGCAGCAAATGCCAACTCATCTACAGCTGTGGGACTGCTGGCACTGTGTGTGTTGGCTGCTGACTCCCAAAACTTGCTGGTTCTATTGCTGTGATTGCAACCTCCCTTGTGTGCAGTGATTACATCCAGGTCATGCCAGTGGTTTGGGACAAGAGGAGCTGGAGGTCATTGGAGGCAAGATTACCAGCAGGAAGGGCTGCCTGTGCCTGAGCCCCTGCCTCTGCTTTCTACAGGCTCCACGGAAGCAGAAGATGCCGGATTCCTGGCTGATGGCAGATGGCCACACCAAGTGGCTTATGAAGAGGAAGATCAAGGCTTTCTATACAGATGTGGTGGCTGAGAATCTGAGAAGTGGCGTCCAAATGCTCATCCAGGTAGAGCCTTGGGGCTCTGACTCTCCTCCCTGACCTCCAGGCACCCTCTTTGCTTCCTCCCCTGCAGAATGACACTACCTGTGTCCATCTGTCCCTGCAGAGGGGTCTCATGAGGACATCTATCCGTAGGCTGCTGGCCTCGGGAAGATGAGACCCAACATCCTGGTGCTGGGCTACAAAAGGAACTGGTGGACAGCATCCCCACAGAGCCTGGAGGACTACGTGGGCATCCTGCAGTACGGCCACATCAGCTCCTCCGTCCCTGGGGACGCCAGGACCTGGTGGTGGCCCTGTGGTTGGGTACAGGGATGCTGTGGCCACATGCTGGCAGTGCCACCCAAAACGAGACGGCCACTGTTAACCTCCTTCTCCTCCCTCCTTCCAGCGATGCCTTTGATTTCAAGTATGGTGTGTGCTTGATGAGGATGAAGGAAGGGCTGAATGTTTCCCGAATGCTGCAGGCACACAGTAAGTGCTTTTGGGCAGCTGGAGATGCTCAGACATATGCTGGAGCTGCAGGACGTGCCAGCAGGCACCATGTCCGCAGGTGAAGGTCTCGGACCTGGGGGGACATCACTCCTGGCTGGGACTGAAGGGGCTCGGAACACGGGATGTTGCTGCTTGCCCATGCTGATCTCCTCCCTCCCCAGTTAACCCCACATTCGAGGCAGCAGAGAATGGCACCAGAGGCAGAGCAGCCCAGAGCACAGGTTGGTCCTGGCTCAGGGTCACTCAGAGCATTCCTAGCTCCAATGATTCATTTTGGGAAGCCAGGTTTATAGTCAGGGCTGCGGGTAAGGAGCAGGAATGGGCCTTTAATCTGTGGCTGGCAGTGCTCCTTGCTGACACTGGGACCCTCTTGCTCTGGCAGTGGATCCCACCACCTTGGCCTGCGAGCAGCAGGCGAGCACCATCTTCCAGAGTGAGCAGGGCAAGAAGACCATTGACATTTACTGGCTTTTTGACGATGGAGGTAACCTTCACCTTTGGCTGCTGTGGCTCTTTGACAGCTCTCTGTCCACCTAATGTGATCCCAGCACCCTCATTGCCCAGGAGGGCTCGGTCCTTTCCGACTGTGCGAGGGCATTCCAGGCATCTGGTGTCAATAGTGCTGGTGAGCCCACAGGGCTGCTGCCACCACCTCTGCCACGGGGTGTTTTTGGGCCAGGTCTCACGCTGCTCATCCCCTACCTCATGGGGCGTAAGAAGCGGTGGGGAAAGTGCAAAATCCGTGTGTTTGTTGGTGGGCAGATCAACAGGATGGACGAGGAAAGGAAGGTGTAAGTGCCCCACAGCCCCTTGTAGCCACCACTACTGTCCCCATGGGTAGGTGGCTGGAGCTGCTTTACCCCCAAAACTCCCTGGCCTTTGTGGTAACAGGAGTTGTGGGCTGTGATCTGGCTGTTCTGCCTTGATCCTCTGAAAATCAGTGTAGTGGGAAAAACCTAAGTGCACAAGAAGGACGGCAGCGGGGCAGGTCCATGGGCTGCTGTGCCCACTGATTCCTGGAAAACGTGTCCTTTTCCCTCTGGTAGGATTGTCTCTCTGCTGAGCAAGTTCCGCCTCGGCTTCCATGAGGTCCACATCCTCCCTGACATCAACCAGAAACCCCGGCCAGAGCAGTAACTGCCCCCTTCCCCTTCTCCCTCTCCCCAGCAGCACTAAACCCACCCAGACCCCTGGCACCATCTGCTTGTCTTGCAGCATCAAGAGGTTTGATGACCTCATCGCTCCCTTCAGGCTAAACGATGGCTTCAAGGATGAGGCCACAGTGAACGAGATGAGGCAGGGCTGTCCCTGGAAGATTTCTGATGAGGAGGTTGATAAGAACAGAGTCAAGGTAGTAGCACTGCTGGGGGAGCTTCCACAAAGGGTCTCCTGCTTCTGAGACAAAATTCAGGCTTTTTGGAAACAATTTTTGTGTTTCTCAACCCTAATTGCTCTGCAGTCACTTCGACAAGTGAGGCTGAACGAGATTTTGCTGGATTACTCGCGGGATGCAGCACTCATAGCCATGTAGGTACCATCAACAGCCTCCTGCCCCATGGAAATGGTCCCCCTAGATGTTCACTCCCCATGGATTAATACCCCAACATGTGGTGGGATAGTGGGGAGAACCCCTTGGAAGGCACCAAGAGGTCTGGCCCTGGTCCTACCGGGGCGGGGGGGGGGAAGGATGTGGTGGTGTCCTTTTTTAGGGAAATAACCTGCAAATTAGTGGGGGATGGAGAGGGGGCCTAAAGATGGAGCCTGGCTCAGGGGCCTGTGCCTCACCGGCCCCTTGCTGTGCCGCAGCACGCCACCTGTCGGCAGGAAGGGCTGCCCCAGCTCCCTCTACATGGCTTGGCTCGAGACCCTCTCGCAGGACCTGAGACCCCCTGTCATCCTCATCCGAGGCAACCAAGAGAACGTGCTGACCTTTTACTGCCAATAAAGCCTCCTGGATCCCTGCTGACTCGGGATGTGAATTTGTTAGGCCAGTTCTGATCTCGGAGCACACACGCCTGAGGATAGGGGAGCAGTGAAGGTGTCTGGTTACCAGCTCTTGGGAACTGCTCATTGCACACAGCTGCCATCCTCTTCCAAAGCCTTGTTTTGCCAACCTCAGTCTTTTTAGGCTGTATATAGATATATAATAGCGCAGGCATTGCTCTGGCCCTGGTTTTAGCCAGAGCCATGCAGATGAGGTGTGGGGTCCCATTTTGAGAGCATGAAGGGGACAGTGAGACTTCCACTGCCCTTGGAGAGCCTGAGGGGTGCGCAGGGATTGACCCACAGCCCGGCAAAGCCACCATCCAAGGGTGTGAACTGCCCTGGGTGGGCAGGAGCGGGTCAGTGCCAAGCTCACGGGGTGCAGGGACCCTGCACTGTCAGCTCAGGGATGGGAGCTCCTCGTCCCAAAACAGGCTGAGCACATCCTGAGAGCAGAGCAGCAGTGCCTGGCTGCGGGAGTGAGTCAAGCTCTTACTGGAGACAAAATTAACCACAAGAACCAGGACATTCTGGGTGCGGATGGCCCAGAGTGAGACAGTAGCAAGGCTCATTTCCAACACAACAAGCCAGGCCCCCTTGTCACACTGCAGGAGAAACACACAACTTTGTTCACCTTGACGGTTACAGAATTTACTGATAATCATCACCAGGATTAGAAGGGTCAGTAGAAAAATATAATTTACAGTTTCCTATCACACAAAGATTTGTTTGTGACAGCAGCAGTTGTTAGTGAGACAGGAAGTGGGGTGGGAGTTGAATCAGAGCAGCAGAGGGCATGTCTGCACACAGCGAGCAGGGCCACGAGCCTCAGCAGCGATGTTTCTCCAGGGCAGGTAGGTTCTCTGCAACGTGTCTCCTTAAGTGACGCTGGCCAGGGGCTCACAGCACTGCCTGGAACACCTCAGCACTGAGGGTTTACAACTGAAATTTTGGGCAAGTTTGACTGAGCAAAGTCTACTGCCACCCACTGAAAACTGGAGATTCCTCTGCTCACCTCACTCAGCATAAAGGAACATAAAGGGAAGACCAAGCTAATGCAGTGAGACGGGAGGAAGCTGCCAGCACTGATCGATTCAAGACTACTTCTCCTTGCTGTTTGGATCTGATTTTACAAGACACGGAGGTGGGGAAGGCAGCCAGGGGAGCAGTGGATGCTCTGTGAGTACCAAAGAACACACTCCCAGTGCTAATCCCTGTCAAGACAAGTCAGCAGCTGATTGTTCACCTACTAAGCAAGTGATTTTATTAAGCAATTTTTGTTCTTAACAGCCTAGATTTGCATCCTGTGTGCTTCAGCCCCACTACAGCACAGGAACCAGCCTTGTGCCATAGCACACTGATAAAGTGCTTTCACAGTTGCCATCAGCTTAGTCTTTGATGCCAGGGGTGAGGGAAAGGGGAACACAGCAGGTACCTAGGATGCTGATTTCTAGCTTCATCTGAAAGATAAGGCCAGCCCTGCCCAGTCTAATCCACCCAGGAAAACACAGAATAACTCATGTGAATTAAACCAGGCAGTCTGGACATGCGCTCATGCGCTCTGTGTGCAGCTGTTTGAAATGGGGAGAGGAAAAAGCATCTAGAGATTACTAGTCCTGCTTTTCCACTGTGGGCAGAAGCAAAGAGGGAAGGAGAGGCCCGACCTTCCCCAGACAGATGCCGCAGTAGGAAGACAGGCTCTCTACTAGCAGCACAGCAGATAGGGCTCTCTGGAGAACCACAGCTTAGAATTTGTTATACCACCTGGAACTCACCCACCTACAGAGAAGGATTCACATTAAAGTCTTCCCTAAAATGCACAGCTTTATTTCCTGAATTAACATGGGATAAAATTTAGGGTAATCTCAGTAAGTAGCTCCTGAAAAACACCTCTCACCATTGGCTGCCAACACACCGCTCCTGAGAAATTAACTGGTACATAGAGAGAAATTCTTCTTCATGATACACAGAGTGCCCTGCTTAGGGTAGTTTCAGCAGAAACGACACACAGTTCATGGAGGATAACTGGCCTTATGATATGTTGCAGGTACAACAGGTGAGCAGGTTTGGAAACCAAAGGAGTTCAGCAAAACCACTGATGTGTTCTGCAAGGCTGGATACAGACCGCACCTTCCCTTGGCAGCCCGTGCCATGCCAGTGGCAATAACCAAAGGACAGCAGAGCCATGGCACTGGCTACATCAACCCCTCATCCTAGGCACTCAACCTCAACTTCTCCAAGGTCCCTCAAAACTCAAGCTCCCAGGAAGTACCCAGCCAGCTACTACAGTGCTCCAGGCATGTGGCATGTCTCCTGGCAAAAGGCCAGCTCTAAGAGTTAGTTAAAAGTCACTTAAACCAAACTAAACTAACTCATTTAAAGAGACCACACCGCCTGCTGGCAAGGGTTGGGCTGGGACACTGGAATTACTGGGGCTCCTCCCAGGACCCTTGCAGAAATCCCACTCGGCACCTCCCTGTGAGCTGGCTGCCTCTGCACCTGGGAAGCCCCATATCCCAAGAACCCAGCACCAACCAGTGCAGTCACCCAAGAAGCAGTGTGCTGAGTTTTACGTAAGCTGGCCAGCAATGTTTCCAAGTCAGCAAAGACACGCAATTCCACTACACCACTGTAAACATGATCAGCAAGTAAAAGAAGAGTGGAGAAGTTTAGAACTGTGAGTCTCCTTCAGAGCACAGGAAGCAACAGTGAGCACTCACACACATGCCCTGGGATTCCATTGTGGGGAGTGGGATGCAGTGCCCCATAAGCAGTCCTCTGCCTCTCAGGCAGAAGGTACACAGTGCCTAAAGGGCTTCACTGTAATAAAATACACAAAGATAGCAATCCATTTTACACCAGTTATTCCCCCCACTGCAGCATTCATAGTCACTGTTCTCAGCGACAAATTTGCACTTTCATCTGTCTAAAATGATTTTTCCTTTCGCTGCTTCCGAATTCACTATGAGCAAGAGCTGGTATTCGGGCCAGGAAGAAAATAAATTCATTTTCTCATTTAAAAAATTCACGTTAGGAGAATTCACTGCAAACAAAGCAGCAAGAAGTCAAAGCATTAAGTAAGCATCACTTCACTTTGTAGCACTGGTTCTAGCCCATGACATCTACTGTCACCTCCTAGCTACATCCTGTTGCTAGAATCCATCACTGGTAAAAGGCAGATGGGCCTTCTCCTCCAGAAGCCATTTAGCTTCCTATCCTCCAGGGAAATAGTTTCACTTGGCACTTAATGTTACAAAGAAATAACAAAATTCACCATTTTTTTAGCTTAATTTCCAACCATGCTGGAAGCAGGAGCAGACTCGTGGATTACCTTTATCCAGCAGAGAAAGCACACACCCAGGCACACCTCCCACTGGTTTCCCTCTGATTTGTTTCGGAGGTGGCACAGGCAGCAGATCCTTTGCTCTTCCTTTGATTTGAGAGCTCTAGTGCCTGAAGCAGAGCTAGAGAGTGGCTAAAATGCGTAGAAATGAAACCACCACCACGCAGAATGTCTGGCCCACTCCCAAAATGAGGGCTTCAAAGGGAATCATTTTTTTCCCTGCAGCTCTGTAAACTCCAGCAATGGCAGCACCTGCAGAGATGGGAAAAAGCCAAAACATGAACATATAGACATACACTGTCATAGCACAGGGATGAAGGAGGGAATCTAGGAGGATCGGAGACTGGGGAAGAGAACACAGGGGCTCTGTGGGAGAGGGCTAGCAGAAGTGCTGGACTGGGTTTGTCATGATAAACCTCAGCCGGTCACCAGCCTGTGCTGATAAGAGCAGGTAAATTGGTCGTGAAGATCTCCTGAGGCCTGCAGAAGGTATGGAGGTTGGGGTGTGTTTGGACATACTTTTGTCATAAGATCCTCTACACCACAGCCCACAGTTGCGAATAATACCCAGTTCTTGGCACAGGCACCAAACCTGTGCATGGCTTTTCTGAGTGCTCAGAAACTTGAACCTCACCTGGCTCTGCACCTGACAAAGGGCTCAATATTGGTATGGTCCAACTCTTTCAAACATAGAATCACAGAATAGTTTGGGTTGAAAGGGAACCTTCAGTGGTCACCGAGTCCAAAATCTCTGCAGGGAGGAGGAACACCTTCAACAGGTTTCCCAGAACCACACCCAGCCTGGCCTTGAGTATCTCCAGGGATGGGGCATCCACCACCTCTCAGGGCAACCTGGAGCAGTGTTTTACCGCCATTATTATAAAAAATTTCCTTCTTGTGTCCAGCCTGAGTGTCCCTCTTCCAGTTTAAAACCATCACCCCTCACCCTGTCACAACAGGCTCTGCTAAAAAGTCTCTCTCCACCTTTCTTATAGGCCCCTTTTAAGAACTGTAAGGCCACAATCAGGTCTCCCTGGAGCCTTCTCCAAGCTGAACAACCCCAACTCTCTCAGGCTTTTCCCACAGGAGAGGTGCTCCATCCCCTGATCATTTTTGTGTCTCTCCTCTGGACCCTCTCTAACAAGTCCATCTCTTTCCTGTACTGAGGACTTCAGAGCTGGACGCAGTTCTCCAGCACCAAACACAGACCAAGGGGGGCATATAGCTAAAACATCCATCTCCTCTGTACCCCGGGGAATGCTGCAGTTGGACGCGCTCCCAAAGGCAACCTCTGATCACCTCAGAGGCACCCTGTCGCGGTTATCGATCATCTACCGTACTTGTGAGGATGCCGGCGGTAATGGGTCCCACGATGCCCATCAGCAGGAGGCTCACGGACATGAACCTGCCGTACTTGTGGTGCCGGAGCGTGAAGAGCGCTAGCAAAGCTGCCGGGACGTGGAAGGAGAGGGAGGACACGAGAGCCCACAGGAAGACGCCGTACCACATCTCTGTGGAGAGAAGCGCCGTGAGGCCGGGGAGGGGCCCGCGGGCCACGGGAGGGTCCCGCTCCGAGCACGCCCCGCAGCCGGACGGTACCTGGGAAGGTGGAGAGCGGGCTGGAGTAAGTGGTGGTGCCGTTGCCGACGCGGGGCACCAGGCGGAGGCTGAGGATCTGCTGCAGAAGCCCCCCACCACCCGCTTCGCCACCCTCCATCCCCGCGCAGGGCCCGCAGACGCCATTCACCGCCACACCTTCCGCCCTACCCCTTCCGCTCCTCACAGCCAATAGGAAGCGCAGCGCTGTGACAGACAGGGCCCTTGGCCAACCACCGCTCGCTCGCGGCTTTTCCGGACCGCAAGGCTCCGTCCCCACCCTCGCGTTGCTATGGGAACGGCCATGGGTCGCAAAGAACTCTGGGCTCCCTCCTTCAGGCGCCGTCGGTCGCGGCTGCGGGGCGCTCTAGCCCGCTGGCAGTGTTCTCGTCGCTGCTTCCTAAGCTCCAGCGCCGCCTTGGAGGTCTAGGCGTCGACTGCTCCGCTAGGGGACGCGCGCGAGCGGCGGCGACGCTCTGGGCAGCGGTGCGGCGCGCGTGAGGCCGCGGCGGCTGTGAGGCGGAGGGGCTGGAGCCATGTCGGGGTCGGAGGAGTACTCCTCGGCAGAGGACGAGGACTACGTGCCCTCAGGTGAGCGGGGCGGTCCCGGTACCGTTGTTCCCGGTTGTCCCGGTCCCGGTGCTTACCCGCTGTGCTTGCAGGTGCGGAGTACAGCGAGGACGACGTGAGCGAGCTGGTGCGGGAGGAGCTGGCGGACAGCCCGCGGCCGCCCCGCGGCAGGAGGATTCCCTGCCGCCCTGCTAGCAGGTACAGCCGGTTCGGCACGGGCGCGGTGTCCCGGGCGGCAGAGTCCGCCTC
This sequence comes from Psittacus erithacus, assembly GCA_009867235.2. Classification (NCBI taxonomy): domain Eukaryota; kingdom Metazoa; phylum Chordata; class Aves; order Psittaciformes; family Psittacidae; genus Psittacus; species Psittacus erithacus. Next base: position 80,495 of record WYDI02022754.1, read on the forward strand.
GGCCCGGCCGGGAGCCGCCTTCGCTGGTGCTCGTTCCGCCGGGCGCTGTGGTGAGGGGTTGGGGGATGAGAGACGCATTTCGTCGTTGCGGTGCAGCGCCAGAGATCCTGAGGCTTGAAGGAGATCGTCCTGAAAACCCCCTGCAGGAGCCAGTTAGTTTCCTTCCAGTAAGACTTTTTAAGTGCAAAATACTTTTGCTAGGAGAAACCTCCCATGTATGTAGTTTGAGCTTGGGTCTTGTCCGGCTCAGGTTCTCCTCTTGTCGTGATTTCTGCAGTATCCCAGAGCCCATTGTACCCTTACAGGTGCACATATACTTGTTATAGTCTACTTCCGGGGGACGGTCTGTTTCAATCCTGTGGTGTTTTCTAAGCAGCATTGTCTTTGAATTAAGCTGCTTCACCCCCAAGATGAGGGGAATTGCCCCGGTAGACTGTGTCAGTGTAAATATGAAATGCCATGTTGCTTCACTGTACAGCTCCGCAGTAGTGTTCCAGCACCTCAGTATATGTATTTGTATGTTATTTTGGTGTCTCCTCTTAGGAAGAGGAAGAAAGGAGGTCTCTTAGTAGAGCCAGATGAGATAGAAGAAGAAAAGACTAAGAGGAATGAAGAAGAAGAGGAGGAGGAGGAAGTGGATAATGTAGAGCAGGTGGAAAGAAGAAAAGAGGAAGAAATAAAAAAGAAAGAGGATGCTCTTTGGGCCAGTTTCCTCAGTGATGTGGGACAGAAACCTAAACCAGAGGCTTCCACTCAGGCTGAGAAGGTAATGGAGCCCTGGGCTTTCACCCAGGGAGAATGGGAAGGGCCAAAGCTTTAAATCGGGCAGCACTGGTTCTACTTGGTGGCAGGTGTAAGTCGAAGCTGAGGGAGGCTGAGCTTATCCTTTCCCCATCTGCTTAGTAAAGCTAGGTCCTCATTGTGCAGCAAACTATAAGCTGCTGGTTTCCTTCTGGCTGGGGAGGTGTACGATCTGGCAGTGCTGCTTCTGAAGCTGCTTGTCTGCATCTCAGAGTGCCCACAAAGTCCTGCTGGCTTCCCTTTCCAATCCTGTATTCTCATGTGATATAGGAGTGGCACAGTGAGCTTCGGTCTGAGCTGTGCTGGTGGCATAGCTCTCTCCTGAGGCTTGTGCCTTTCCTGGTACTCCAGATAAAACAAAAAACGGGGGCTCTGTATGTGTGTGTGTGTAGGGAAACTGAAGAGACTCCTGCTGACATCTCTGTGCTTTGCCCTTCATCCTCATGCAGCGAGGGAGGCTGGAAGATGCTGCTTGTTGGGATGGACACTGGTAACAAGAATGAATCGAGCTTTCTCTAGTTTCCTTTATATGCCTCATTGAAGTGCTCTCGCTCCCTGTCTGCAGAGTTTTCCATAGGAAGAATTCTCTGTGTAATTGGATATTTAAAAGAATTTGGTTCTTAAAACTATATGCGTATGTTTGCCTTGTAAAGCCATTCACACTGAAGGTGGTGGAATGGAAAAGGTACCAAAACTCACCCTCTTTTCTTCAAACTGTCTTGTTTTTTCCCCTTTTTGAGTGGTCAGACAAAAAAAAGTATTTTCTAAGAAAAGTCTGGACTCCTGAATCAGTGACACTTGGCAAGTACAGCTCCTCACTGTGTGAAGCTTCTTTCTCTAACTGTTGGAGGGTTGCAGAACAAGTGTAGCCATTCAGTCCTTGCTTCTGAACCCTCCTGCTTTTCTCCATCTCAGTTGTTACTAGGTGAAGAGATAGATGAGTGCGGGTAGAATTTGAGAAGAGGAGAGAGTAAAAGTTTTCTGAGCAGCAATACTATAGGCAGAAACCTAAAATGTGAGTGGTCTGTGAAAATTCCTTCATGGCCTAGAAAAATTTTTTGAAAGATGCAGTTCCTCTATTCCTTTTTTAACTTCTAAATTTGGACTTCAGTTGTCTGCTTGAAGATCTTAGTGGTACATGGCTGATTTAGAGCAAGAATTTTGGGGGTGTTTTTGAATATTTGTAGGGTGTGAGTTTTTTCATACAAGCTGTAGTTGTGACTGAGTAAATTAAGAAGTGTTATTGCCAGATTGCTTAATAAAGGTATTTTCCTCTCAAAGGGACATCGTTGACAAGTAGCTTATTCACTTCAAGGTTGTCTGTGAAGATCAGTCTTGTGATCTTCTATATTATTGAATAAAAATAAGCTTATTTGGATGCAATCCACACAGTTAGTTTGGGAGAATGGAATCTTAAGGTTTTTGCTTGCTTTCTGAACAGCAACAGTGTATTCTTGCTTATTCCTACATTTAATTAAAATTTCACATCTCATTTGGGTCTGTTTTGATCCTTAAGCTCCACTGAGAGTCTGGAACCAAAGCGGGGAACTTCCTTTCGGTGGCGGGGGCGCTTGTTTCCTTTTGCTTTCTGTGGGTGACTTGCTTTGACCAGCCAGCCTAAATTGCAGTGAGACCTGAGGTCTGTGTTGGGTCCTCAGCCCCTTGGAGTGATAATTCAGCTTGGCTTCGCAGATTCATTGTTTTGCTTTTTCTTTCATGTATTTTGTAGGCTGAAGGAGAGAGGAGTGGGAAGAAGCTTCAGGAGAAACCAAAAGATTCAGGAAAAGTGACAATCACCAAAATGTTTGATTTTGCTGGTGAGGAGGTCAGGTAAGTTGGCAGATGTGACAGTGCAGGCTCAGCACAAAGTGGGTACTGCTTTTCTGTGGGCAGGCTGGAAATAAAGCATGGTGTATCTTTTCCTTTTCCCCTTAAGTTTAAGATATCCCTACCCTGAGGGCTGCAGAGTATCCTGCACAGGCTGCCCAGAGAAGCTGTGGCTGCCTCATCCGTGGCAGTGTTCAAGGCCAGCTTGGACAGGGCTTGGAGCAACCTGGTATAGTGGAAGATGTCCCTGCCCATGGCAGGGGGTTGGAACTGGATGGGCTTTAGGGTCCCTTCCAACCTAAACCAGTCCAGGTTTTGCAGACCTCAGTCTTTGCTCAACTTCAAAATACTCCTGAAAATTCACTTTGACTTTCCCAGCTGGACAGTGTTTAAAATGGTTGGCAAAGCTTCCCAGTGGCTCCTCGCCCACTGGGAGGGCTGAGACAAGGAGAAAAACTGTGTAGAGCCCCACATGGATGACCATAATGTTTTGTTCCTTCAGTCGTGTCCAAGTCCTGTGTTGGGGGCAGGATATTAGCTGACAGCTTCCCTGGTGATATTCACAATCCACTGCACAGATCTTTAGACAGTAAGAGGCGTTTTGCTCAATGCGCTGATAGCTGGGGGCTTTTACCTCTGAAGCAGCTGCAACAAAGGTGACGGGTGCAGGAAAATCATCTTCAGGTTGAGTTTAGCCGGCAGCATGTCTCTGTGGATGCACTGCAGAAATGGGCAGGCATTTTATAAATGTGTAAGATCAGAACAGAGAGGCCTGGGTGAACCCACTTGAAATCTGAATCCATTGTGACCTTGTGGTTATTGCCATAGTGTTTTGTTCTGTTTTGTTTTGTCAGTAGGTAACTGTAAGCCTGGTTTTGTCAGATGAGAATTTCTTCTCTGTGTGAGACAGCAGAGGGCAGCAGTTCCCAGCAATAACTCCCAGTTTTTAATTTGGTGGCGGAAACAAGAGGCCCGGGGCTTCCGCTGCTGTTGCTGTTAATGTCCGTACTGCTGTCTGAGCTGTTTGAAAAATCTGAGAAGAGCCATAGTAACGACTTCCCTATTTCCCTGTACAATCCAGGCTGTAGGAATACCCTTCATTCACTGATGAAATGGCAAAGAACTGTGCCACTACAGCTTTTGTGAGGCAGAGGATCCACCATACCCTTTCCTCAAAGGAAAGGTACAGACTTCCTGTGGACAGATAAAAATCTGCAACAGAAATTCTGTAGCAAAATTTGTCTTCTAATGCAGTCTCCCTTCCTCAGCTGCCAACTTGCTTGTCTCTGATTTTCCTGTTCTTTTTCCTGGTTCAAACACAATGTTCTACTGGGTGAAAACAGCCAAAGCTGTAGGATCACAGAGCCAACATACAAAAGCCTTGTTGTGTTCTGATGTATCATCAGATGGCGTACAGCAGAACTGCATTCCTGGCACTTTAGGGTTGCAGGAAATCAGCATGCAATCTTATTTAAAGCCTGGACATGTCCATCTGTGTGTTGTAGGTGTCGTGTCCTAACATGCGCATAGGCATGTATCACTTAAAGGAAGGGGTTGATTTACAGGGAAGCTCACCGTGTGGGCTTCCTTTAGAACAGGAGTCTTCCACTTGTGGAAAGGAATTCTTTCGTTGTGAAAGTTTTTTAGATGTAGGACCTTTTAAAGCAGAGAGCTAGCAAAAATGTCTGCCTTGAACCTTCATGTTCACCTGTCTCTAGGAAGAAAAGCCACAGATAATTATGATTTAAGCCTAAAATTACTCAGGTTGGTCTAATTCTGGCATTCTAGATTTTGTGTGGTGGTTAAAGATTTACTGTGCCAGTGCTGCTCTTGCTTTTATCAGTAATATTTGTTGGAGTGGTTAGAGAAACTTGCCTTGTGAACACAATATACCCAGGGCTCCTAAGTTGCTGAGTTTGTGCTTTTGACATCAGTATCTTATCTGTAGGGTTTTTTATAGCTGTAGCTAAGTTAGATAAAGGCGTATTTTTCTGCACCACTTGCTTTTCTAGTGTCCTTTGTATTGCTTAGTGCTGTTTCCCTTGGGCACTGCAAAGGAATCTCTATATGTGTCTACTAATTTTTGATCAAATAGACAAAAGCAGGAAAAAAAAAAAAAAAAAGGATGACAGGAGACTGTAATCCTGCAAAAACCACCAAGGTTGATGTGGGTTTTGTTTACAGCAGCTGTTCTATCAACAGGTTACAGAGCCAGCAGCAGACACTGCAGCGAGCTATGGGGACCGTTTTGTGCTGATGCCAGAGTTACAATGTGTTACTTCATTCAATAATACAAAAATCCTTGAATGTTTTTTGCCCCCATGGTTTCTCTAATATTCAAAGCTGGAGCTTTTGTGTTGTTTGCTACGTCTGGCATCTCTAAATGCATTACAGTGTTAGCTGTGGGTCGAAGGAGTTACCACTGCTTGCAACAACCGCTACTTTCCTGTAATGGCAGTAGGTCAGGGCCAGAGAGCTGCTTTTACTTTAGAATAGTGGGAGGTTGTCTTTGCACTACCCTAAAGTTTGCAAATGCTCTGAATACCAAAGGCTGACTTCCTTGCCTGGGGAAGCAGCTGGCTGTCCTGGGTTCAGCAGTAGCAGTCATTTTTTCTCCTCCTTAGTAGCTGGTGCAGTGCTGTGGTTTTGACTTTCAGCCTGGGAACAGCACTGATAACGCCGATGTTTTTAGTTGCTGCTCAGTAATGTTTACTCTAACGAAGGACTTTCTGAGTCTCATGTTTTGCCAGGGAGGAGAGGAAGCCGGGAGGAAGCAGAGACAGGACACCTGACCCAAACTGACCAAAAAGGTATTCCATACCACAGCACGTCATG
>WYDI02022757.1:0-45793 GCA_009867235.2 Psittacus erithacus
TGGGAGGTGTCCCTGCCCATGGCAGGGGGGTTGGAACTAGGTGATCTTAAGGTCCTTTCCAACCCTAACTATTCTATAATGCTATCCCCCTCCCGCATTACCCCGTCAATATCCTGATTGGAAGCATACCATTAGCCCAGCATGCAGTGGAGGCAGCACGGCAAATGCGGTCTGTGAATGTCTGTCTTGTGAAATTTAGTAGTATAATGTGGGGAAGGCAACTGAAGCTGTGAGAAGCTTCTCCCCTGAGGAGGTTGATAGGCTTTACCTGGAGTTTGAAATAAGTTACTATTGGAACTGATTTGAACAGTGAGAATGCTCTCTGGTATTTGAAAATTATTCTTACTTTTTTTATATTTAAAAAATTTAACAGTAAAGCAATGCATATTCAAAAGACTAAAATGAATTTTCTGTTTTCAAAGCTGGCTGGTTGACTGAGTTGCAAAATGCTGAATGTACTTAAAAGAAATTTTAGTTCCTTTTAGAAGAATTGTTTTGTTTTTTGAGTAACCTCACCCCAGTGTTATTTGAATAAGTAAACAAACATGTGCTGTTTCTGTATCCTGAGCATGGAGCATGCTGTTACCCAGCTAGCATCCAGCATATTGCACTTGGCTACAAAAGGCTGTGCATGAAAATATCCAGAAATATTTACAAGATAAGCCAAAACACTCCCAAATTTCCCACTGTTTTAGTAATTTATTTTTCAGCTTAGAAATTAAATTATCTCTTCTCTTCAAATAGAAGAGGTTTGGAGTCAAGCAGATTTGCCTGTGTAGTGTGGCAGCTCCCTGCCTCTTCTCTGAAGGGGAAGAACACTCCGAGGAAAGCTAAAGCTGCTCTCTGATGATGGCTGCAAAATGACCCATAATCCATCTCATACTACAGCTGGTTTTTTACAGGTAGGACAGAAAATATTCAGGAGCTGAACTTTCACAAGGGTTTTCTCTCCCCTCTACTCCTTGCTCTCATCACATGAGAAATTTCATTTAAAAAAAAAGATCACCAACCCCTGCAGGTGAATTCACCTTTTATTGATGGGAAGGATCATCAAGGTCAGCTTAGTTTTTGTCAGGAGCTCTTCCCTTTTTCAATTTCTAATCTTTTTCTCCACTATTAGGAGCTTGTTTTTAACCTCTCCCTTGTTTTTAACAACTTCCCTTGTTCTGGCTTTCTTACCTGTAAGGGTTCTAGAATGTTCTGTGTCAGATTTCCATGAACATCTGCTTCACAGCCTTATGGGATTTTTGAGTTTTGTTTTGCACGCATTGCTATAAAGCTCTTGGATACCAACCCTGAAATTTTAAGTACCTTCATCAGTATAGGAACAAAAGAGGTGTTACTGTGGAGTCCATTGACTACTGGTATCAAGACACTAGAAATCTGTCTTTCCTATGCATGGAGATTGTTATGGCAACTGAAATCTCTTTATTCACAAGAATAAGAGAAGAACCGGCTTTTCCTTTTCTGGTCTATTTGCCTTGCAGACCTGTTGGAGGAAAGAAGATAATTTAGAGTCAGTTCCCTTTCAGCCCCTGACCTTTCCACTTTGCCTGATATACTAGGAAAGTGATGGTACATGACAGGCAACTTGATGACGGAACGTCTGGCCGCCCAAAAAAAAAGGCTGATTACACAAACATCAGAGAACTGCTTTTAAAGACAAACAGCAAAACTCTTCAATTAGTAAAATATTACTCAGGCTTGAATCAGAAATCTATGGCCAGCAGGACTAATGAAGTAATAACCGCCCTGTACTTGGCACTGGTGAGGCCGCGTTTCAAATCCTGTGTTCAGTTCTGTGCCCCTCACTGGAAGAGACATTTCGGTGCTGGAGCAGGTCCAGAGAAGGGCAGTGGAAATGATGAAGGGCCTGGATCACAAGTCTGATGAGGAGCAGCTGAGGGAACTGGGGTTGTTCAGCCTGGAGAAGAGGAGTCTCAGGGGGACCTGATTGCTCTCTGCAGCTACCTGAAAGCAGTACCCATGCGGGTGAGCACTGCCACAAGTCAGCCTGCACCCGTGCCCCTCTGACCACCTCTGGGCACCTCACAGCTCTGAGGGATGCCTATCTGACAAAGGCATTTCTCATTTCAAGGGGCTGCTGAATTTCCATGCTAAAAAGACTGCTGAAAACCCAGGAGGCAGCTTACTTAGCCGCTGCTGTGTGGCCAGGGGAAACCAAACCCTCACAGTGTTAAAATGGCAGCTGTTTGGCTTTGCAGCTACACAGCTGGTACTGAAATGCAAGGCTGTGGATAATCAATGTTGTGATATTTACCAAAATATCTTGCTGCACAGAGCAGATAGTTTCTGATGTGCTTTTAGCTGGCTCTGGTTTAAGTCTCTGTCCACACATGCTTAACTTGTAGAGGAAAAAAGCAAACAAATGGCGGGGGGGGAAAGCCTTGCACGCACAAAAAGTAAAAGAAAAAATAAAGTTATCTGTAAGGTTTTGTGTTGCATAAGTGCCCTGGAAATAATCTGGTACATCTCCAACTACAACAGGAATCTGTGATGCTTATAACTGTCTCTGAGTGGAATGACAATAGTTTGCGTGTTTAATTCTGTAAATGTTTGCTGAAGATAGTATCAATGGGCACATTTTATTTAAAGGAGTGTATTAAAGCTTAAAGCAAAGAAACTCTTTCCTCAACCAGTGAACAAAACAAATGCAACAATTAGGTATAAAATCAGAATTGCAAGTATTCCTAGCTGTTAAGGTGTGTGTTTTATAGGTGAGCTGGAACACAACCACATCCAGAGGCACAGTAGACCCTGGGTTTGGTGAGGAGCTCTCCCTGAGAGCCCCATCAGTCAGCAAACGCCAGCTGGAGTTTAGTGGGAGGTACAGCCAAATCTTGACAAGTGACTGGTTTTCTGTGCTGTGGAGGTGTGGAGAACCAAGGGTAGCTCACCATCTTTTTACTTGGTATTGTGTGATGGCTGGGGGAATAGGATAAAGGTGATCTGCTCTGCCTTCCGGCTTCAAACCGCAGTTCAGCCTTCTTTGGCTTGTGCTTTTCCTCAAGAGCTGGAACAGGTGAGGGTGCTGGTGATGAGCAGGAAAAGCTGCTGACACCGTCTTTGCAGAAGAATGCAGCAAGCCATACTTGTTATCCAGCAGGAAGAAAAAAACCACAGTGCCAGGAAAAGTTGCAAAGCTGTAGAAATGGTTAGCTCTCCTCAGACTAGAGCAACATTACAGCCTATATTTGGTGTTGGATTCCTGTATGGATCGAAATAGCCCAACCTTCTCATCCACAGTCAAGGGGGTACAGAAGAGAGACTGGAATGACTGTGCAAAGGCTTGCTTCCAAGTACAACTAATTTAAATTTATTATTCTCATGCTGTGAAAAATTCCAGCATCTAATCAAGTTTTTCTTCTGATGTGAAATGAAATTTTGACATTTTGAAATTTCCCTTTTTTCCACCCAGAAAGCCTGCTAGCAGGAAGTCTAGCAGGCTGCCAAAACAATCATTTCACAGATAAGGGTTTATTTTAAAGCTCCTGCCTTTGTACTGCCAAAAGTTTGTTAGAACCGTAGGACTTTTTTTTTGATGTTATCTGTATTTTGTAGTGAAAAGTTGTTGCACTGTAGAATTGTTGCATTGTCTAGCTGGGATGCTGTTCTTTGTAAAACATGTGCATCAACATGTGTCCAAAAAGCTTACAGTGTGTGCTTGGACCAAGGTTTTCAATGACAAACCAGAAGGGATACCCCAGAAAAATGGCAGGGGGAGTACAGCATCTTCCTACAGCAGGAGGTTTGAAATGTGGAAGCTTGAACCATCCTCTTGTTCAACTAATAGTAAGTATTGATCTGCCTATACTTACTTTATATCAAGAAAGAGAGGATATTTTATCCAAAATTTCCAAAGATTCTGGAAGATGAGACACTGAGGCAAAATAGGTTGCCGGACATACCTGCATGTAGTCTTACATTCCAAGAACTGCCATTATCCATGTAAAAGGGAGAATACCATGGAATAACAATTACATATTCTCTCTTTTCTAACCCAGGTTCCATATATGACTTATACAGCTGTGTATTTTGAGGAATTCACCACAGTTTTTTGATCTTCTGCAGAAGCCCTTTATGTTGGTAAGAAACAGAGCTTTCCTTCACCTTTGGAAAGGAGCCTCTGCTCACAAGTGGTGAGTACTTCACCTTCTTGCTTTGGAGTTGGCAAGATTTGCTGCAGTGGGGGGAGCTCAGGGAACCATAGGGACTACGGTTTCTCCAGCCTGTGATGTCTTTGACTGCGTTTCCAGACATGTCATGATACTCTGAGCATGCTGTTACAGTGTACCTCTATGAAGTTGGCTGGCTATAGCAGCAAGGGGAGAGAAGAGGGCAGAGGAAGGAGGGTAGTGGGGTTTTCAGTTTACGACAGGTATTTGTATGTAAAGGTTCATTTAGAGAACGTACATACATTCATAGGAAGACTATTCGTGTATCATGGCACCTAACCATCCTCCAAACTGTCAAAGTCTTTATTTTACCTGTTAAGTTCTATAGTGTTACAGTTCCGGATTATTTCTGTGGTTTGGGAAGTGTAAGAGAGCGCAAAGGTATTATTCTTGTTTGCATAGGGACCAAGCCAAAACAATCCCTTGCCAGCTGTGTTGTCCTTTACCTGGTCAGGCACTTCAGGTGAGGGAATGTATTCCTTTCATATCTTGGTTATAGCAGTTCTAGAGGAGCAACATGCATAGTCCTGCAGCCCTGGAAGGACTAAGGTCATTAGATCATTATAGGTAAGTAATAGTATGTTACTTGTCAAATTGCTAGATGGAGCAGTGCGGCGACCATTTATCTGGTATCAGCAGTTGAAACTTGCATGAGAAAATCTGTTCTAGCAGTAACAAGAGGAAGCCTGTCATGAATGTAAACCAAACACTTGTATTTCTATTATGGTTACAGCATTGTTCCAGAGAGCCAAATAAAGTCATGCATATTGTTTTGGTGACACCTACTTTGTGATGCTTCAGTGCTTAAAATGAGTTTATATAAAAATCAAATAGCACAAAAGTATTTTAAAGCCATTGTGGTGCCAGTGGCCAGGTCAACAGCATAAGAGCAGTATTACTGCCTCTCTGTGTATTGCTGGTATGTACAATGCACGATGTGGTTCTGCAGTGTTCTGACAATATCCTTTCCACGCCACAGGGAAGAAGGCATTACCTGACACCAAAATGTCCTCAGCCAGCATAGATAACCATTGTGACTCCCACTGCCAATGGGAGTTGTCATAGAGATGCTGCTAACCAGATTTGCAAAGGAAGTTTGCTGCCTTGCTGAGATCCCTAGTCTCTTAAGTGGTAGCTTAATGCACAGGCCATCTTGTTCAGAGCTGTCTGTTACCCTTGAAGCATTACACAGTACAAATAAACTCTCTTGCAATTGCATTAGCAGTGTATTTTTGCAAGGAAAATCTTTCAACGTGAAGCACAGTTTAATCCAGCTAAGGTTAAAGACTTTCCAAACTATAACACAACTGTAAAAGGAGGAAAAAGTCAAAAACTCATTAAGAATGTATTAGGAAGAAATTCTTCACTGTGAGGGTGGTGAGACGCTGGCATAGGTTGTCCAGAAAAGTTGTGGCTGCCCCATCCCTGGCAGTGTTCAAGGCCAGATTGGATGGGCTTTGAGCAACCTGATCTAGTGGAAGGTGTCCCTGTCTATGGCAGGGGGGGTGGAACTGGATGATTTTTAAGGCCCCTTCCAAACCAAACAAATCTACGATTCAATGGAAATAAGAGCTACATTTTTATCTTATTCATGAACAAGTTCTTGTTACCTACACAGTTGATGGGGAAAACCTACCCGCTTCACAGCTTCTGTGAGCTGGCACGGCAGGAAGGGGATCCACCCTGGAGCTGCCATGCTTATCCAAGTTGTGTTTATTTCTTTACGTTGAAGGGTTTTGAACTTAGCCTGGAAGAGCAGTATCACAAACACCTCCCTGCCACCCTCTGCTTTTGTACTCCTGGAGGCTTTGCACTTGCTCTTTACAATAGCACTGAAAGGCAGCAAGGTCCTGGGTTAAAGACAGGAACCAAGCAGCCCTTGCCTGGTAACAGCATTTGGAAAGGGTAAGGAAAGATCTGATTTGTTTTATTTGTTCTCATGGAAAGTGTCACAGGATGTTTAATGTCTCTTCTGAGCAAAGACCTGCTGTTTTCCAGATCTTGTCTGAAAACCCATGCGGTATTCAGCAGGCCACTTAGTTTATCTTCCTTGGATAAACAAAAGGCTGCTGGAATTTGAAACTTGTTCCCAAAGTCTAGGGTCCACAGTCTGCTGAAATCTGCGTGAGTCCTTCCCCTGCTCTGGGGTTTTGAATTGAGGTTGAAAATTTAAAGACTAGCAAGCGATGGCAGCATGACTCCTAATGGTGTATAGGGCACGGAGGGCTGGTGTATGTGACAGGGCCAGCCGTGTGCACAATTTTTGGTGTTACTCCCACTCTTCAGTGTTTCCTGAGTTGGGAACAGTTTAAAAATACCTTCTGAAACGCCTGAGAGCACTGATCCAGAAATCCCAGTACAGGCTTTGCTTTGATGGGGGCGGGGATGGGGGGAACCTTCTTAGTGTGGTGAAAGTACCTGTGCCACTGTTAGGACGCCCTTTTCGTGTTGGTGAAGGTACCAGGTACTTCTGCTGACAATCTGACGGAGCCGGAGCTATGGTGAGCCCGCCGGGGAGGCAGCAGGAGCAGGACGCGGGAGGCGAAGGGCGGCCGGGCGGCGATGAACCCGAGCTGCGTCCCCGCCGGGGGCTGGGGGCTCCGCGGGGTGAAGTCCTGCCCGGGGCGGGCTCTGCCCCTGCCCCCGCCCCGCGCCCGCTGCAGCCACCTCCCCGGGGGGCAGCCCTCCTCCAGTCCCGCCGCCGCGGGGGCTCCGGAAGGGCCGGGGGCCGCCGCCTGCAGGTAGGGGCTGCGAGGGGCTCTGTGGGTGCGAGCCCGCTAGAGGAGCGATGAGGCTGGGAGGGCTTCAACAGCGTGGGCATCGCTGGGGGCCGCGGGCGGTGCGAGGCCGGGACGTGGAGCGGAGCAGGGCGGGCAGCGCTGCGCAGCGGCCTGGAGGGGGTTCGGATGGGTAGCCTTGGTGCCCTGAGGCATCACAGAGCATAGAACAAACCGTGGAGCAGAAGCGTTAATAAATATATAAAAAATAAACCCTGTCGTTATATTAAGAAACGGTATATATGTGCATACAGATATATAAGATGTTGGTTAGGTAGAATGCTGGTCAGTGAAAGAATAAACAGCATTTCAAGTTCCTAGATGGTGTGAAGAAAACTTGATTACATTTTTCTCTATTGCATAAGGAGAAATATTACCTGTTTAGAGCCTGGAGTCTGTCGGAGGTGCAGAGCGAAGCTCTATTGTGTGTTCCACCTCCATGTGTGTATGGGCCCTCCTGGCCATCATCTAGGCTCACTCATACGCACATGGAAGTGGCCCCCAAAATTGCACTGAAGACTGAGGTGCAGACTGCTCAGTGATGGGCTGGGAGAGTTGGTCCATGGTGCTCTGCAGACAGAGCTGGCTGTAAAAGTGGCTAATTGTGTTGACGTCTGATCTGAATGTAACAATTCATTTCCAGGACCTCTTGCAGGACTTAACCTGGTGTGCAATAATATACTTAAGCCAGGTGATATTGTAGACATATGTCTTACAGGAAATCCTGTGTTCACAGACAGGCTGAGCAAGGTCAGGGAACTGTTCAGTGAAAAATTGCCAAAAGGTACAATGAGTAATATCCTTATTTTAAACGTTCTGATAACTTGCCACTCTTATTGACTTGTGTTTAGTATCTCTAGGGATAAGTCATTAAATAGGTATTTGGGATGAATTTGGGTTTGTGTGGTAGCCTTTTGACTGAATTGATTTCATTAGGTTAACAAGCTGGTTGGGATAGCTGAGTCCCTCTGTTGTTTTAAGTCCTCTCCTGCGGTGGCAAAGAGGAAATTTTTCCGTTTGCGCTGGGAAATTGGAGGATAACATGAAACTTAATGAAGTGAAACAGAATTGCATTTTGCTCAGAGTGGTTCTATTATGCCTCAGTTAGAGCTGTACTATTACCTCAAATCATTAGCAGTTACAGTCTTTTCACATTTATTTTTTATATATATGTAACTCGTTATGTGTTTCTTGTTTTGTTTTTTCAGTTACATTGTATTTATTTTTTATTTTTTTATATATATTTTGCAACAATGTAACAGATGCTGAACTTTAACAGACCGTTTTTCTGGGCTACCCTTAGGGTTTTCACGCTAATGCCTTTAAAATTCAATCATTAACTTTTGCCTTAAACTCAAGTTAGATAGTGCCAGTGAAGGACAGCCTAGCACAGTGTGCGACTTGATTTTACAAAGTTTTATCAGAATTGACTTAATTGATATATAAAAGGGGGAACCTCAGGAATCTTCTTTTCCCCCAGCTTGCACCTTCACTTCTGCTCTAAGCTGTATTTTGTTTACCTAACAAGTGGCTCGCTGCAGTAGATCTCCTGACTGATTGGATTTGCTGGGCTGGTTCTTGCCCATGGCAGCGAGGACGGGGACTAGGAGACCCCCAGGGATCCCTTCCGGATCTGTATTCCCAGGCCAAGATCCTACGGTCTGGACACAGGGGGGAAGATTTTTCAGATGTTTTGGTGCAAACACAATTGCTTCCTCAGGGAGAAATTTGGCATGTGTTTCCTTAGAGAACTGTGCTTGCGTAAGCAGCCCCCTGCCACCCTCTGAGCTGTACTAGTACAACCATTTGTAGGGCTGGTGGTGGACTGCATCAGGGAACTGCCACGGGTTCAAAAGTGCCTTTTCTTCTTTGGTTATTGATTACTTTTAACTCTGATCTGCCTGACCTGTCACGGCTGAGAAGGTGGCCTGGGAGGAGGAAATGTGTAACAGGGAGCAGGAGGTAAGGGCTGTTTCTGCTGGCATCGATGCTGCTGAAAGAAGTAATTGCTTATCTAACTGTGGTCAGCAGTAGATGATGTGTGGTTATGGCCATTACTTTAAAAATGCAGCTGAATGCTCAGATACCCTAATGCAATTGTGTGCATGTGCAGTTAGCTGCGTACACAGAGAACTGACTATGTATTTCTGTTGTAATTCTGAGTTTTCACCTGACAATTTTACTTCCGTGATGTATAGCTATGTGTTTGTGTAACTTTAGGATGCATTTCCTGTACAATTCTCTCTTGAAGTACAAGCATTTCAAAAGACCATTTTTCTGGGAAGCAGGTTTAGGCATTGTAAGCACATGAGTTTTATTAATCAGATTATATTCAGCTGGATAGGTGGATGCCTAAAGTTCTAAAAGGGGAGATTAAACCACTTCCAGTCCTAGAGAATGTAATTGTCACCTGCGTGCAATTTACACTTTTACATGTACACATGTTACATATCCTTTTGAATGTAATGTAGACCTACTTTTAAATTCTGATTGTCAGAAGCGATCAGGCATGTAGCACCGTTTTAATTGGTACAGTGGAACTGAAAAATCAGTGGAGTACTTACTTTCTATAATCTCTACCACTTCTTTCAGTCTGGAAAGCACTGATGCTTTTGTGCATTGCTTTAGGACTTGTTCTCATTCTTACTTCAGACGCCTTGTTCTTCTGTCATGATCCTTTTGTAGCCAGCAAGAAAACACTTACAGCACATAAATTCATGTGTAGTATGTCTGCATATTTAGAGAATGATCATACCCTTTCTTGTTCACAGAACTTGAAGGAGTAATTACTTGCCATTACAGTCTTTTTTCAACAGAGAAAAATCCCAGACTTTCAGGTTAGAAGAAAAATAAACTGTATTAGATTCAAGAACAATATTACCTTTATTGTTTGCCCTGTGGTGGGTCACTACAGCTGCAGTTTGGATTATCTTCTTAGAGTGTCAAGCAGATTAAATAAAAGAAAACTCATTTTATCCATCCTTTCAAACAGGAAAAGGACTTCTTGCCAGCAGCCTTATGAGAGCCAAGTACATCTTTCATGAGCTATATTGTCGCTGGTATTAATTGACATATATCGATGTGGTCTGTGAGCAGTAAAACTGCAAACTACAACTTCCCTGCAGGAAGTTGACTCCTCACCTGTGGTATGGAGAAATTTGGAAAGGTACAATTCTTTAAGCCTAAACAAGACATCCAGGCTAATCACTCAATTTTTCTTCACTGAAAATGAAGGTGTTTTCGGCCTACTGGATTGCAAAGATAGTTTTCTTTTCTTCTTTGTTAGCTGTCTGTGCTTGTTATGATGTGGTAAGTGGAAGAGCTGCTGCCAATAGGACTACATATGAATTCAGCTACTCTGAATGAAAATACCCAGATGGAGACTGTCTTTTTCTGGATTGTCTCACTGTCTCTCTTAGGGTTGTGTGATGCTGAAGATAACGACATGCAGGGCAAGCTATGACCTTCTGAGTACAAAATCTTTGGAGCTAAGGTCGCTCATCCTTCTGCTTTTGGAAGAAGCATTCTTTAGTTTTGGTACAGGTCGGCGGATTGGTGCTGAGTGCCCTCCTGCTCAAATGAGGGCATAGACACCATGGTAGTACAGATCAGGGTATAGCTAGGATGCATGTACAGTATTTTTCCTTTCACTGTAAAGGCAAAAAATCCATCACCTCTGTCTCAGCAGCATTTTAAGCTGTGCAGGCCCCTGAGGCAGAAGATTATCACTTTGGTGGCAAGATAACTTGTGCATTGGTAAGATTACACAGCAATTTGTGGCAGCCTTCTTCCTCAGAGCCTGTGACAGTTCGGAATTATGGAACTGGCTTGAAGGAATGAGGCAATGTATTTTGTTAGTGAGTTGGGATGTGTTTAGCCTTTGTCTGTTAGTAAAACTCAATCAGTTTTACTTTGCATACGATACAAAAGTCATTGAATAGTTGATTTCTCAGCTGCAGTTCAGTGTTGACAATTGCAGGTTATCCACAAAACAGGATCTTACTGCTGTTTTTCTGTGGGGCTTAAATGATGCAGCACTTTTTGTTGTTGTTTGTTTTGTGTGTCATATTTATTGGTTTCTGCTTGTTTCATTTGATGGGATAATGAAGTGAGAAGGCAGTAAATGGTCTCTAGTATTTGCTTTTAGGCAATGTTACCTCTTTCTGCAGAAAGACTGTTGGTCTCTTTTTTTTTCCCTCCTTTTCTGGTGTTTTGTTGTACGATGATCTTGTGGGCTTTGATGGGAATGTTGTTTCAGGGTGTTAAGTTAATAACAGAGAAGAATGAAGCAACTGTCTTTTTTATATGTTATATTTCTGGTCTATGTTGTGGGTGTAGCTCCACACTTGAATGCACCAGGAAACAGGTTTGCAAGTTGATGGAAAGTGTAAATTGGATAATACTATTTAAGTAAATAGAGTTAGAATTGATGTAAAAACAATACATCTGAGAGAAAATAGGCTCCTTTTTCTAGAAAATATTATTTTCTTTAACTGTACTGGTGTCACAAGAATCTATCCATTTTCTGGGGAATATTGTCCTTGAATCCTTTTTCAATGGTAAGTACATTAGGTGCTGCCAGAGGGTTGTCATAACAGTGTCCAGAAATAATGGTAATGTGCAGCCCTAGGCCATATGTGGATATTTAGTTACAGTGTACATTATTGTTCTTTTAACTGACTGGTAGGTTATTTATGGAGAACTAATTTGTCACCTTCTTATTTCTTGTGCGATCTGGGAGGGACTGGGAGCTGTAAATTTTCCCTCTTCTAGATGAGAGCTGGCCTGTGCCTGTCAAGAGAAATGTGTCTTCTGGTCTTGACACTTGGTGATACCATCAAAATGATATCTATAGCTTTCCAAGAGATATGACCAGACATCTGGAATTCCTCAGCTGTCTCAGTTTGCCAGTGTTCTTGCCTACACACACCATTTATAGCCACTTTCTTCTGGGGTAACAGTGTACCTCATGTTCGGAAGCTCCTCTTGAATTCTTTTTCAGCATTAAGTAAGAGTGCAAATGAAAGGATGGTAAAATAAACTTGAGTTCTTGGTTGTAAAGTTCCAGACAGGAAACAAATAGGAGAAGAAAACACTGTCTTCAGATATTTAAAAAATAAAATGTGTTTCCCAGCCATTGCACAAGATCCTAGAGGCAAGTGTTGAGTACAAAACCCGAGATGTTTTAGCTAACAACCACCAAACTCCTGCATCCCCTTTTCTGAATAGGACCTAGAAGGAATTTTGAAGTTGGGAATTTAATTCCTCATCCTCAGTCCTCAGCAGGACAGTGCTGACCACTTTCTCTCCCTTTGTTCAGGATAGAAACAGTGTCCTGGCTTTCACATTTTTTTTTTATTCAAAGCTTCCTTCCTTCCTTCCTGCATTTCTGGATTTCTCCCAGTGTGGATGTGATGACTCACATTTCTCAGATGTGAAATGTGAATGTGGGAAGTGGAATCTTTCCCCTGCCTCTCCAGGGGTTTCTCAGTCTGTGGTGATGTGTTTCTTAATGTGCCTCTCCTGATTGAAATGATTTTCCTGCTGGCCACAGTGTTTTTGGCACTGTTACAGAACTTAGTAAGTCGTGTCTTAGAGTGTTCATTGCAATTCACACATCTAATACTTTGTTGGCTTTGAGAGCTTCTTGAAGACCATACAAAAACTTGTTAATTTAGTCCACTGACCTAAGCAAATACCTCCTCCGCCTGTCCATTTTAGGACTCACCTCATCAAGTTGCCATGTTTGACAACATCAAGCTCTTTCTACAGAGTGTTCGGAGCTGGTTAGTGTGCAGCTGAGAAACCATTAGTACAGGACTGTGTACGGCTTCTTTGTGGTCCTTCTCTGCTCTGTCTTCATTTGCTGATACTGCAATGAGCTATGTGATCCCACATGAAATCTTATGCATTACTCATACGCTTTTCTCAAGGTACCAGGGTGTTTGGTGGGCTACTTCTTGGCTTTGTATTGGTTCCTATAATCAGCCCTTCAAGTTCATCACCTTTATTTCCCCCTAAAAGCCACTAAAAGAGCAGGGAAAAGAAGAGCTGAAATAAGAAAGGTCAAAATCAAAAATGGTTCCACTTTCAAGGCATGCTCCAGCTTCACCTTTGTCACTGAAATGCTGCATCCAGTCTCTCAGCTTTTGAGGTTGAAATTTCCAGGGCCAGGGGCACCACACTCAGCCTTGCCTATATCGGCAATGCTCAGCTTCCCTGTTCAATAAATACCCATAGGAGGTTTCAAAATGCGTTGCAGCACTGAACTTAGTGAGAGCATAGGGGCTGCCTTTTTCACCCTATGTGCTAACTTTGGAGTTTGTAACCTAGTGTTCTGAGTTGGCACTTAAGGAATTGATTTGATGTAATATTCCCTTTTGAATGTGCTGATGTTGCTACACTTCTCATTAGAAGCAGCTTTTCATGTTTTTATAGAAAACTCCCTGCATTTCCGGTAGTTCACATTCTTTTTTTAAGCACTGCTGCTTTCCAGATGAGCTCACATCAGTTTGGATAATGAACTGCTGCCCACCTCTTCTCACTATGATCATGTCCTGTGCTGCAATATGTTTCTAAAGAGTTCTGTCCCTATTGGCTGTATCTGTTGGCCATGCTGCTTTCATGCCAATATCCCCTTAGACTATACTTTCTTCCATAAAAGCTCGAAAGTTATACTATCTGTCTAACCTGCTTAATCTAACAAGCCAATACTACTTGTTTTGGCTAAAAGCAATAGGCATTTGGGAAGCTTCTTCATAAAATGCTCTCTGCCTTTTGAGTCCCCTTTTCTCTCTTTTGCTAAACTTCTGTCACAGAGTTTACTTAATTAACCTGGATGGTCCTTGGGACAGCTATAGCATGATACTAGCAGTAGCCAGCAAAAGTGTCTTTTTTGAAGGAGCTGAAAAAAGTCTTTGTGTGGATAGAGAGATTATCAGAATGGAAACCAGCAGAGCAAGAAGAGCCAGCTGAGAGGAGCAGCACTTCCTCTTGTGAAGGGACTGAGTTACTACAAAGACCAGGTAGTTTCTCCACTTGAGTGATATTAGCGCTGTGCTCCAGTAGCATCTGGGGCTTTTTGTATAAAAGCTTTTCATTGTTAAGTATAGAATTAATATTTTCTGTTTAATGTTTTCTGTTTCCTCATCTCAAACAGTTCAGATTATTTCCCTTTGCAGCTGATATTTTGTATTAAAGTGGTCCAAATATTTAATTTGGGAAATGCAGCTGCTATAAAATACAACTTGATGACAGCAGAGAAATTTGCATTGGATGAAGAATGTACTGAATGCAGCAGCACAGCTGATCACAAAGGGCCCTCAAACTCTCAGCAAAAATAAGCGATTTGCGTCATGTATTGAAGGACCTGGCTTCCACCCGAAATATGTGAAAAGTTGCAGTGGTCAAAACAGGATGTAATTGAAGAACAATTAAATTGGTCAAATTTCATTTTCATTTTTTGCAGAATGACATGTGGCTGCAATTCAAACCAGGGAAAAAGAAAAGAAAAGAAAAGCTTTGTAGCAGAGACATCTCTCTGCATCCTGGCCAGAGCTGGCTTCCTACAGAAGCAAACATTGCTATTTCTACACCCTGTTCTTTAGCTTATGGTGCACAACACAGATCCCAGCCCTTGAACAGTTACCATTTTGGTTTGCTTAGGGATCCAGATGCAGAGTATGTAAGGCAGTAGAGCAAGGCAGCATGAGCCAGGGTTTCATCTTCTTGTTTGTGGACACAATTCATTCTATCAGTGTCCATTTAATCCATTTAATTTAGCCTGATGGAGTAGCAAGTTGGAAAGAGTAAATTATCCCACACAGCTAGTTTATTCTTAATGAAGTTCATGGAATGGAGAGTAATCTCTGTGGAGTTACAACCCCCATGACATAATTGTGCCTTTTGCTTATGGTGCATGCTACATTGAAACAGCCCACACATGGCTGATGGTAAAATGGCATTTGTCAACAGTTTCCAAGTTCTGCTTGTTTGCTAGAAAGTATGGGATAACAAATTACTTCAAGTAAAAGCTCTTGTATGGCTACCTCCAACATATTGGTGAGGTATTTTGCAGGGCTTCTTTATCAGACAACTTTTACTCTTTCACTTTTACCCAAATGAGAAATTAAATCTTGGGAGACAGTTGTGAAAACCTGGTACATGAAGCTGCTCCTCGGACAAAGCCACGAAAATTAGAAAAGTTAATTTTATTGCTCCTAGAGAATATAGCAGGCATGTAAATGGTGTTCTCAGTGTATCAGTGCCTCCTGTCAGGGGAGGACTATGCAGTTGACACAGAAGCACTAAATAAGAGCTGGGTGGGGGAAAATGGAAAAAACCTCAGAGGGTGTGAAGGTGGTGACAGGCAGGATAATGCATGAAACAAGTGGAGTGTGTCTTAGGGTGGCTGCGGAGGAGGAAAAGGAAATCAGCTGCACCTGCGGACTGAGAAGAACTTGGGATATTTTTCTTCTTTCAGGTGGATTTGGAAGTCTGTCTGTAGTAATTTAAAGGGTATCAAATGCAACCTGCCCTGATATGAAATGCCTGCTCAAGAGGAAAAGCAATGCAGGATTAGAGCATTGAACAGAGCTGTATACAGGAATGTTCATAGGCAGACATTGCTAGCAACTTCTTTCAGGTGTTTTTCAGGCTGCCAGCATCCACAGGTGTTATTTATAAACCAAGGGTGTTACTTCACCAGAAATGGAAACGTAGCTCAGTAAGAGACCTCTGAGCTGAGAAATAGATATTAATTTAATTTGACCTTAATTTTCCTGTATCAGCTTTGTTGTAAGATCAATAAGATTGTAAAAAAGATTATCCTTTTGTTTCTACGGTCTAGCTTGTGGGTGAACCAGCGGCTCCCTGTAGCAACTGCTCTTTGGGATACTCCAGGTTACTCTTTCAGGTGATTCGAAAGATGAAACTTAAATACTACAGTCATAATAGACATAGTTTATTCCTTAGATAGAGTGAATTCCATTGTAAATAGAAGATGTTCTTAAAAAAGAAAAAATCACTAGGGTCTGTTCTCTTTCACAGAAAAAACTTCATTTCACCTAGAGAAGATTTTAGGGAATATCATCCTTGGAGTATCAAGATATAAACATTGGTTTTAAGCGTATTTTTTGTTGTCTGGTCCTTCTTGAGTTGTTTTAGCTTCTTTTGTCATCCATGTAATAAGCTGTTTAAAGGGAAACTGATCCCAGTAAAAGGATTATAGGTAATGGGATCTAGTTAAGGAACAGTGGGCTGGAATAATGGGATAAAAGGGTGACTGTTGAGTCCTCCTTTTAAGTCTCCTGTTCTTTGTTTCCCAAGTTGACATGTGGTGAATCTTTGACCAAATGATACTTGTATGACTGTCCAATCTGAGCAGGTGCAAATGCACTTCTTCTTCTTGGCTCCTCAACCAGTAACAGCAGTAAGGAAGCTGAGATAGAGGAGCCAGGACTACTTTTTGGGTTTTTAACTTTCTCATAACTCCTGTGGGAGCATGGTACCAGGTTGAAAGCTATATTTGCTTCCACAGTCTTTTCCTGAATTTCTTTCAATGTTTGTTGTTACAAACTTTCTAATGCAGTGGTCCAAGACGCTGTAATAAATGGCCTGCAGTTGGTCTGTAGGATCACATGAAGCAGCAGAGCCTGCACAGGTTGATTCTGAAGTGTTTCCATTTGAGAGTTTGCTGATAGGAGGGTTTGGATGTTTTACAGGAGGTCTGGCAGGCTGAGCTGGTTCTGTGGTTGTAAATGCTCTGCTGCTCTTAGCTGCTGTAGTTGGGACTGGGTTTAATAGGAAGAAAAGATGGAGCAGTTTTATAAAGTCTTTTATGACATAGATTTCTGGGTTGTTTTTCTTAGATAGCATCAGTCTCTTTCTCTCTTTTTTCTTTTTTCAAGTCCTTTAAAATGTTACTTTTTATGGGCTCTCTTATCATTGCTGTCTACCATTTAATGAGATGACTCCCTAACATCTTTTCTTGATGCTCCATATGGGCTCTTTTCCTCTGTCTTTTATATCTATCTGCCTTTTCAGTGTAGCTGTTGAAAAGACAAACATATAGAATCTGGGTAAAGAGGTTTCCTGTTTTTCTATGTACTGTCCTACTACTCCTAATGTAACCTGAACTCTCTCCTGTAGAATTTCTGTCCTCCTTACTTACAGGTTGGTTCTCCTGCCAGAGGCACTCGTGGGTCCTTTGCTGCAAAGTCCTTGGTCTTGCGCTTTTTATGAGTTAAGCTAATCCCATGCTGCTTGTGGTCAGCTATTTTTTCAAGCAGTCTCTCCAACTACACCTCTATTCCTTAAATGTGAACATAGGCATGTTTGAATTCTTTAATATTCGGCTTGCTGACAGTTCTGTGTCTATGGAGCCAAGAGGATACAAGCTGAAGAGCTGTATATGAGCATCAGAGAAAATGGAAAATTAACTTTTAAAGAATTAAAATAGCCAGAAATCTGGAGATCAAAGCTAAAGCACTTAATAGGACAGGTAAATTTTTTTTCATGTTTCTTTAACAAAAAACAGAGAAACTGCATTTCTGGGCTGCAATACTAATTAGCAGAAGTACACCCTTAAGTAGCATGGAAAGTTCCTGCTGATCACTCCTACAAATGATGTAATCAAGCAGCTGCACCAGTGTTAACTCAGCAGAGGGAACTTTAGGCACTTTTCTCGAAGCTTTAAAGACTCCTTTAAAGCTAAAATAAGCTGTTAAGCAAGGATCTAGTTGAAATATGGATGGCTTGGTGAGGCTGAATGGAAGACTGAGCATGAAGGATGTGCTGATCTGCTCAAGACATGTGGGTTGGTTGTTAACGTTCAGTGTGTGATTTCACTAAGATAAACTGTTACTTGTGAGTAGATGCATGTTTTCACAATATGCATGCTGTCAAATATGTTTTTCCTGGTCAGAGATTTATTGGGGTTTTTTATGGCATACTAAGAGTCTTTCCTCTTGGCCTTCATCTATTTCCTTGTCTTTCATTTTGGTATTTGATGTTTCTTTCCAGGGAAGCTTAGTAGCTTCCCTGTCATTTTCTGAAGTTTGTGTGCAGTGACACACATATAAGCCTTCCTGTACCCAGATGTATTCATTGGTATGTGGCTACAACTATACTATCTATATGTAATACATATAAAATATGTACAGTATATTATATTATGATTTACTTTTTTTTAATGGATTAAATGTGATCTGTACAATGACTTCTCAGAAATACCTAGCCCTGTAAAGCAACATTCGTTAGTACTTGCTGTTGGAAGCCTCTTTCAGCGAACAGCAGATGTATTTTTTTGTCTTAAGCTATTGTCTTTTCAGTATTTAGAGACTTCCATTCCTGCTGGAGATTATATTAGTGCACCGTTGCATATACAATGATTACACTGTATCATTATTGAAAGAAAAATTAATAGTGGCTTTGGTATTGTGACAGGGCTATCTAAATTTTAGAGTTCAAGCTTTCAGCCAGAAACCTCCCAAGAAAAATAATGGTCATGGTGACTGTTTGTTATTATATGGTACAAATTGTCCATTAGAAGAGCATGTTTGGCATTAAGTGTCTTAATAGGTTTGTTTCAGAACATAAACTTGTGTGAACAAAAGGAAATAACCTGCCTTGCCTTTTCATGCCTGATTAGTTTTTGCAAACAAATCTTGCATATTGAAGGCAAAGATGACGAACTGACGGTAACAGCAGCCCTAGAACATCTGATAAACAGAGACACTCTTCTGGATAGCTTGTTCTGTAACATGATTTATTTCTAAAAGGGTACTCTCCTTTCCCTAAGATTCACATCTTCAAAATTATTAATTAAAAATATTTTTCCGTGTGAATTGTTAAAAACCTGACAATGCTATTCATTGCTTTGCTATTGAGGCTCTGAACACTTCAAGAATAAGGGAAAATGATGCCTTTGTTTAAATGCAGTTCCTTATTTTACTAAAACTCAGCCAGGAACCTAAAGGACATTACAAAACAAATTAGTTTTGCATAACGTGAATAAGACTCTTCCATAAATGGAAGGGCTGAAAAGATGACAACTGTGAAAAAGTTCATAGTACAAGTACTTTTTCTGTAAGTACATCATTGAGATTTCTAGGTGAGGGCATACCAGTTTCCTGTGGTCCTGCTGTGAAAAACACAGGCATGATTCGTGTCAAAGTAGAATATGGTGTGATAAATGTGATAAATTGGATTTCAGTCATTTGTTTATCACACTGCCTCCTGCTTGCTTGGCTTCCCCTCTGCCAGGGAATGTCTGAGTGCTGGGTGGCAGCTCTCCCAGGACACCACAGAACAGTTGCCAGCACTTCTCCAGACTGTGACCCACACTAGGGATGCGTGCTGGAACTGGTGTCCATCTGCATTGATTTCTTATCAGAGCCAGGGTATAAAAGCTGGCAGCAATCACAGCTTTTGGGTGGCCTTTGTTACTTCCAGGTGTATGCAAGATGTGTCTCCATAGTTTTCAGTCCCTCAGTTTTACCTAGGTACAGCTGCACTGTTCGTGCCTGAGACCTCCTGGGGTGCCTGATAACATCCTAATTTTCTCTGGAGGGATCAGAAAAGCATCTTCTTGGTATCTCCTTTGCCAGGTCATCTCCAGCCAACCTATGAGAGGTTGATTTTTGGATCCTTATCACCAAAGAAGAATCTGGGGTGCAGAATCTGTAAAGGGAAGAGCAGTGATTCCCACAGGCTGACTGCATAGTGGTCTAAGAAAAACTGTCCTGTTCCCACATGTTCCGCAGTAGCTTTGCAGTGGTATTCTTTCCCAGGGCAAAATTTTCCTGAAAATGGAAAATTAGTACAACAGATGTAGGAAAAGTGTTGGCTGAAGAGCACTTTGAATAAAATCCTCTGTCAGCATTTCCAAACAATTATGGTTGTATGTTAATATTTCTTCAAGGATATAATGGGATATTAATAAGTGCCTGATGATTCAGAAAATGATTGGACTATCACATACTTATGTTTAGCCATAAATGACAATCGCTTGCCAAATTGTTTAGTCATCATTAATTATTTGTCATATATCTCAAAAGTAACATATAAATGTAATTATGAGTCAATAAGCATACAAGTATCTCTGTAAACAAACAAAAAAAACCCTTTCACAACTGTTGCTTACAGCGTGCTAAAAATAATTGTATGTATAGTTGTGCTATCATGTGTAAAAAATAATTATTAGAAATAAATATTAGAAATATTAGGAAAATTTAGAAATACTTGAAAATGTAGAGATATTAGAAAAACAATAAGCATCAGGCAGTTGTGACTGTGTATGTTGTGCACAAGAAAAATAGAGTTTAAATCGTTGGTGCAGATGAACCCATTCTTGGGAGTGTGTTCTGGCATTTTGGACATAGAGACTGTCACAGATTTCTCAGGCCTCGCCCAACACAGCACCTCTGTGAAGGTAGCAAATGGTATGTACAGTTTATGTATGTATCTTGCATTGAAAGAAAATTCTCGTCAAGGCTTGTCATTCTTTTCTCATGTGCATCTCTGTATTATCAAAGAAGTATTGGATTCTGTGCTTATTTGTGCTGGTATACATATTTAGGCCAGCTTCTTTGGGATAAACTGCATGAAATACTTCCTCGCAGTTCTGACAGAAATTGCAAAAAGGCATCTTAACTCAACAGCCATTTTAATTTTGTGTAGCCAGAATAGTGCAAAGAAGCAGAAAGTAGCAGGGTGAAACTCACAGTATGGTCTGGGGGATGAGTGCTCCTCCCGTGAGGCAGCTGTGGTACAAATGTGACCTTGTTCTGGTGGTTCTATCATGGAATCGTAGAATGGTTTGGATTGGAAGGGACCTTAAAGATCATCCAGTTCAGATCCCCTTGCCATGGGTAGGGACACCTTCCACTAGATCAGGTTGCTCAGAGCCCCATCCAACCTGGCCTTAAACACTGCCAGGAGTTGGGGTATCCACAACTTCTCTGGGAAATCTGTTCAAATGTCTCACCTTCTATCTGAAGCCATATCCTTCTGTAAATGGAGCATCCAAACTGTTTGGCAGGTGAGGTGGCATATTTCGAGCTGCCCAGGTACATCAATGCTGTAAATGGAACAGCTGAACAAAGGAGGACAAAAGCAACCTTCCAGGCAGGCCAGCATGAATGCACCTGCTGTTTCTCTGTCCTTTGTCACACAAATGTTTTACATCTTCACACTGTTGCAATATCATTATTAAATTGATTTGTTTAAAGAAAAAAATCTTTGCGGTAGAAGGAGGGGCAGGTGGAGGGGGAAGCAAGTGCTTTGCTGGCTGAATGCCATGTTCTAAAAGGTCAGTGGTTCCTGTCGCCGTGCTGACCAGTTGCTAGGCTGCCATGGATTTCTGTGCTCCTTTCACCAGCAAAAGGGACCTCGTGATATGGTGTAAGGTTATAGTAGTGCATTTTTAGTAACCTCACCCACTTCCTTCTGCTGGCTGAGCAGGCTGAGTAAGGGAGATGCTGTTTTTTCTTTAGATAACCTAACTGATAGGTTATTTATCCTGACAGATTAAACCTAATGTACTAACTTGGGGAACAGAGTCACTCTTTAGTGAGCTGTCAGGGCATGCTGGGTAACTAAGGCTTTCTTGGGGATCAGCAGAATTTGTTGCCGCCTTTACCCCACTTACATCTTCTTTAAACTACTGGCAAAGCACGTTTACTTAATGCTTGAGTGAAAATTATCTAGCAAAGGTTGCAAAGTGCAAGAGCTCTTTCATGAGCTTTTCTTTTAACCCTGTTTTCCTTAAGTCATCTCAAGCAGCAGGAACTTCTGCGCACATCTGAGGTGTGTTACAGCAACAACTAGTACTGCCAGTGGGCATCAGACCATACAGTGCTAAAGGTGGAACAGATATGCAGTTAGAGTCTTATCCTGCACCAAAATGGTAAAGAAAAAGATACAGCATGAGAGTAAGCCAAGGTAGGGTTGGGAAGGGGAGAGCACAGTTGCTCAAAGTATGTGCTTTCTGTCTTTTTGACTTCATTTGCAGAGTCTACAACCTGTGCTATCCATTACATGCTTAATTAGAAAACAGCACCAGGGTTTAAGTAAATCAAGTTTTCTAACCTCAGAATAAAATTGCTAGATTGATGTAATAAGTGTTTATTAGATGTGTGCAGCAACAAGAAAGGTAATTATTTAACTTGCCTATCACTTCAGTGACTATGACAGACACAGTACTCCTTGAAGTGAGTGTGAAGTCAAGAGGAGGCTGGCACTGATCCTGCTAAGGGGAGACTGGGTGGCCTATTTCTGTGTTGGTTGGACATTTCTTATAACATGGTTGGTTTTGGTTGCTTGTAACCTCATTAAACTTTTCCTGTTCACGTGTATGATGGCAGTCAGGGTTCTGAGAAAATAACAGCAAGTAATCATGTAACCAGATACCTAATCTATGTTTGCTTAGCCTGCTATGTCATCAAATATATCCCAAGTACATTAATGTGCAGTTAAATGTGAACTAGAGTCTCAGGCCCAATCTGAAGCTTGCCTGGGAAGCAGGGCCATAGATTTAGGCTGAGGTCGTGGCACCCAGCTATTGCTGTTAGTGCATTAAAATTAGTTAGGGCTCTGTATGTGGAGATTGTTGACTACTCTGAGAAATTTTGTGTACATTTCTGCTTATGGAAGGGTTATTGTTATCCCTTCTGGCATTCTTGAAACTTCCTCCTCCACCCTTAACATCAGAATTTAAAATGAATTCTTCATCCCTCCAGAAGGGGCAGCGAAAGGTACAGCTCAGATCCAAAATAAGAAGCCCTGCCTTGCCAAGGCTCTACAGAAGTGCTGCGGATATATGTCTGAATTGCTCGGGATCCCTCTTATATATCATCTGCTTATGCAAACTCCACCTAACTGCTTTACTTGTGATTGCTAGGAAACCTTCAGCAAAGTAATTTGTACTTTTTCAGTGTCCTGTTAATTCAGGCAGCTCTGCTGGTTTCTTACGGGCTATTCAATCATTCAAGCATTTGAATATAACATATTAAACTTGCAATAATACAATAAATCCAATTCTGAGGCCCTTAGTGTTAGATGCAAAATGTGGTGGCCACATGATGCAAAGCATTGGTACTTGCTCTACTTGTTCAAGTGAATTTGGCAGGATAATATAATGCAAGACTTGCTTAATTGCCGAATCAGAATATAACCTATTCCAGCCTCTCTGGCATCATGCTAGACTGGATATCAGCTTTTTTGTGGCTAGGTCAAATGCAGGCAGCCAAAAAAGTATTGACTTTTATTTTCCATCTAAGTAGGGAGGGATGTGGTGGTGGTTTGCATCAAATTGTACTGCTTGATAATCTGGACATTCACTGATCCAACATGAAGAATCATGTGATCGCTGCCTTAGCCATCAGATAACTTGTTGATCCAATATTTGCAAGTATCTAATAAGACAGTTGTTGCTTGAAGCTATGCAGAAAGGGAGATATAATTGTTCCTATTAGTTAAAAATAAAAACTAAGTCATTAGTTCATGTCAGCTGACTCAAAATATAACATAAACCCCACAAAATTTTTTGTCATCTGGGTGGAATCAATACATGAGATGTATGGTCTGCTCACAAATTAGCAGCACATGCTGGAATGCAAATACAGAATGTGTGTGTCAAATTGCAAGTTCATGCGTCTTCTGTATCACATGTCTGGCATCTTCTAACTAACTTGAATGTAAACATTTTCAGCCTCCATCACAGACTTTGTTATACTTGCCTACACAACGTGTGCTTTCTTCTTTTACTGCATTAGCCAGGCTGTTGTTCCTTTTTACCTCAGTTTGTCTGTGTTTGTGTCAGGGAGTTTGTTTCAGACCACAGAAGGGAGACAAAGAGGGTTTGGGTACACACTGGCACTGCTGTGTATTTGTCCTGAAGCAAATGGGTAAGATCAAAAAATGGACTTTATGATTCAAGCAAAACATCACAAGGCTTGTGAAGAGGCCAGGGATATCCTCAGGGTCATGTGAGTACCTGCAGAGGCTGCTCAGAAAGCTCTCTCAGCTGCAGTGGCATTTTTTGCTGTGTATAAGAAAGTTGCGTCAGTAAAGGCAAACTGTCCTGGTCTCCATTCTAGAGCTTTCATTGATCTTTTCTGTATGTAAATCCTAGCAATCGAGTACTTCAAAGACGAGGTTTGAAACTATAAACTCATTTGGACCTCATTTGCTTTCTGTGGTTTTTCTAATCAGCTGTAGGAATGGACTTGTAATGACTGCATCCAGCTGGGACCCTTTAAACTCACTTAGGAGCCGCTGCGCCAGGTTTGGTGGCTGCTTACAAAACCTCTTGTAACCCCAGCTGTGAATTCATGTTTGATCTTTATGAGCTGCTTTGACCATTGATATATAATCCAAACTGGAGCTGTATCAGCTGTCCCATTTGAGATGTGAGCTATTCTCTATACAGAGAGTGAAGCATTTACATTATCGGGCAGAGCAGAGCACTGGGTATCTCCCCAAAGAGCCACAGAAGTGACAAGGAAAGCAGGTGATTACAGGTTATCTTTTTATCATACCTGAGCTCTCTTCTAGTTCATTAGTGCAGGTTATATTGTAATAACACTTCATGCTGCAGTGAAGATCTTTATTGCGCTAGACTTCATATGAAGACAGAGAATAACACAGACTTTGAAAGGCTTTATAATGCAATTTAACTTACAATGAAACAGATGTTTATGACAAGGAGAGAAAAAGAATAATAAAGACAGCATTAGTACACGTTCTAATGCTTGTCATAGGCATTACTTCGGGCTCTGATTTATTAGAGAGCTTTACACAAATATTTACTTCCATATAAATCTTAGCAAAGCCTATTAAATGAAGAGAGAAAATAGAGCAGTGAGTTTTATTTCCGAACAGTATACAGCATTTTTGGCCTAAAGTAAAATGTGTTGACTAGCACAGAGGCAAAAATAAATGATACTTGAGGAATACATAAAGACCTGGAACAGATAGTTAATGGTAGTTTCTTTTAGCTTCTGTAACTGGATGGCAGTTTAATACAGTTTTGCCACCTTTTGTGGATATTTTTATTCGCTGATATTTTTCAAGGACATTGTTTCAACCCTGGTTACCTTAAATCACTGCTCAAAAGCTTTGACAAGCACACATTTTGTTGTGAGGTTACGAAAGGTTCTCTTTGCCATTCACTAGAATGATACCAGACAGAGGACCAAATTCTAATGGCACTTTTGCTTCCAACAAATTTGGTAAGCAGCATTTGAAAGAAAGCCATCACCTTTATGCACTAAAGCTAAAGCAGTATGTCCTAGCCCAGCTGTGCAGGTTACCCTGATGCACTCTCTGTTTTCTCTCATCAGATGGCCAGTAACTCATGTGCCGGGCAGCCCAGGCCTGTGCTCTGTGTTCCGGCCCAAATCAGTCCCTGCCACTAAGGCAGGAAGGAGGGAGGAATCACCCCATCCTGCGCCATGGCCTCACCGCGATCAGACCAGCACGCTGGCCCCCCCGATGGAGGCTGGGGATGGATGATCGTTGCCGGCTGCTTCCTTGTCACTATCTGTACCAGGGCTGTGACGAGGTAAAGGGGCTGCTTCTTGTCTTTCTGATCTGTTTGTAGCATTACATTTTTCTTTTTTCCCTTTTTTTTTTTTTCTTTATATTTTGGTATTTTTTGCTTAGGAGGAGGATTTGGGATCTCCCCTGATGTCCCACAGCTGCAGGGGTTAATGTTATTCTGGCTAGATACAAACCTTTCTCTTGCTACGTTTTTAAAGGCTTCCTGAAATCCCCAAGGTTGTGGGGGAGGCTGAGAGATTATGAGCCTTCTGCTTTTAGTCTCAGCTCCTCTGGCAGCTGCTCTATGTCTCAGCATCATCTCCTTGATTTCTTACAGAATCAAAGCCTGGGGCAGGCAGCATTATTTCAGGCTCTGGTGATTTGGTCAGGGAGGGAGAAATCCTGTAGGGTCTCTTTGGATCTGCTGCATCCCTCTGACCCCAAAGCTATGCTCATTTTCACTAGTCTCAGTGGATTTCCTTGGCTCCTGAGTCTGAGACGCCTGTAAATACCCACTTCTCCTACTGCAAGCATTTCAGCTACTGTCCTGCCTGAGAAGGTCCATGCCCTAGAGAGGGGGCCCCTTTCTGTACTCCTCTGGTATTTGAAATATGCAGAAAACATTTTCTCAAAAATACTTCTCAAAAATAGAAAGAACAGGAATAGACTGCTGCCCTGCATAAACATAATGTATACATCTGGGGTGAGATGGCTTCCGCAGTGACTTTGATGTCGGCTGGAGACAGAGGAGCCTGGTGTGTGTGAACATGGACATTTAAGCTATATTAAGCAGAGAGATAAGCACCCTGGTAAATGAGAAACACTGAGGCAGTGTCTTGTTGGACAGTCAGTATAATGTAAATACAGTGTTTTCTACCTACATTTTACATTTCTTTTAAAATAAAGCTGCCAGGTTTAGGGATCTAAAGTCTAGGGTCCTAGAGTCAACATCATAAAAGGGGAATGGAAACGTTCACACAGTGTTAGTTTATGTATGCAAAGGTACTAATTCCATAATAACACTAGAGATTTCCTAGCAGATTTAATTCCCTTTTCATGTGTGAAATGTTTTGCATCCAAGAAATCATCTAATGGCTGGCACACATCTAGCATATCTACAAGAATGAAGAATGTGAAAGAAAAAGGCTGAAGAGAGCGGCCATTCATTGCAGGGGGAAAAGGGATCTCTTGCTGACCCAGAAACCGAAATAAAACTACACAGCTTTTTAATCTGTTCCCCTGCAGAGACAGGTAGAAAGTAAGACTCATTAAGCAGAGCAAAGTAATCTCTTCTGGAAGCATTTTAATAAACTGTTGGAAGGTCTGTGGGCTCCTGCTGTGTTTTGATTCTCTGTTCATGAAGAGTTGCTTTTACTTTGCGCTTGTGCATCCATGAACACATAGCTATAGGGATGCTGGCTCTATAGGCCTACCATGCTGGCCCTACCCTGCCAGTTGATGCAGATGTGAATGCCACCATTAGCAAGCAACAAGGTCAGCGAACCACTGGGGAGCTGGGGCTTTGTGTACAAGGGAAACAATATCATGATGTGGGCTATAAATTGCTGGTGATAATTACAACTTCAATTTCACTTCAGCTAAAAAAATAATACGAGTCGTAAAAATGTAATGTCAGATACCACAGTGAGAAACGTGGTGTTACAATGTTCAGAATCTCTCTGGAGTAGTTATCTATCTGAATTAGGTTCTAATTTGGCCTTATTGTCTAATCCCACTGGATTGGGATAATAGTTGGACAGCAATTTGTGACTCAGTTGTTGCCAGTGCAAAGCAGGGATTCTTCTCAAGTTGAATCACCCTAGCCTAGGTGCCTTACACAGAGTACTGTTGGAATTATTCAGCTTGCACACATCAGTTCACACCTTGCCCCTTATGCATTAAGGTAGCTCTTCATTCTAGCCCTTAATTTCCAATATCCCTTAGAAACTGTTAAAAAATATCTCCATCTCTTTGGGATTTAGACAAACCATAGTTTTGATTTTCCTGGAGCTGGAGAGGACCTTCTAGTGGGTACTCTTTACGCCTGAAGAGCGAGACTGGTGCTTTCTGTGATGCAAATATCCTATGTTCAACAAGTTCATGTTTTCTTTCCTAGGTGCATATCCATTTTTTTTGTGGAGTTCCAGACATACTTTGGGCAAGACTATGCCAGAACAGCTTGGATCCACTCCATTGTAGACTGTGCTACGATGCTCTGTGGTGTGTATTACACTTTTAAGACTAGTATGGCTGCTTTTTCTTCAGCTCCATCTGGTTTTAGCATGTTCACAAGTTGGTGGAGTCAGCTGGGAAACATAGATACTGTGGGGTCTCTGGGGTATGGTATATCCAAGCTGCTTCCTCCAGCATGGTTTTGCAGGAAGGGAGTGTCTTTGTATCGCAGAAAAATGCTACAGAAAAGAAGTAGAACTTTGTTTTGCCAAATGATCTAAGTTTTCAAAAATGTACTTTTGTCAAGGTCTAGTGGGACAAGTCATGTTCAAGATCTACTAACTAAGCAGTTGTTTCTCTTACCTTCTGATTGGAACCATACTTGAGACTTAGTACAGGATATACATCTAGCCTTCAGGTCAAGTCACTGTCTTCCTCCTTTTAGCAGCCTTTTCCCTTAAAAGAAAATTCAGTGTTATGCAAAATGACATGCATCAATGCCATAGTTGTACCCAATTTCTCATCCTGTGTAAGAGCGTTAATCCATGAGAATTGCTACAAAGGCACAGGGACACAGCTGGAATAAGACATAGCAACTCTCCTGTGTCAGCCAGGTTATATCTTGAGTTAAAAAAGAGAAATAAAGATAACCTCACCCTGGCATAACAGGTAGGAGAGAGGGAGAAGGCCGGTGATGATACCGGTGATGAAGTGCAAAAGAGGGGTAGAAGCCTTGGAGATGGTCCAAAATGTGTGTGACCTCTCCTGTTTGGATCTGATGTAGAGCCCACAAGGCCAGGGAGGAGTGAGGAAGGACACCAGAAGTTAATGAGGTCTGAAGTGCAAATTCCAGGTAGGGGACAGTCTCCGTGTTGTAAGCATGGAGTAATGAAAAGTGTGAGCTGTCGCTGTGGCCTCTCTCAGCCCCTGGAACTGTGAATTAGTTGCGTCCCGTAATGACTTCGATGTACTCAAATGGCTGCTGAGAAAGCTACACTAAATTTCAGTTTTATCCTGACTTTCAGGAAGATGATTTTAGAAGATTTTGGTGCTCACACCATTGTGATAGGGGGATGTTGGGAGGCCACTCTGCGTATGTGATCATTGTTTTCTGCTGCCTGCCTACTGCTTCCTTTTTGGTGGTGACTGTTGCAATGAACTGTGGGTGAGGACCTACCATTAACTACCATCTGTATTTGTTTCTTTGAAGCCCCACTTGGGAGTTTGATCAGTAATCATGTATCCTGCCAAGTTGGTATCATGTTAGGAGGGCTGCTTGCATCTACTGGACTAATTTTGAGTTCATTTGCCACCAGCCTGGAACATCTCTACTTATCATTAGGAGTCCTTACAGGTAGGAGGCATTCAGCCCCTTTGTTCTTGCCAGGAAAACAGCACAGGAATGTTAAAAATAATGGTCTTTCCTCTAAAGAGGGGTGATCTCTTCTCCATGTCATATTTCTACCCCACTGTTGAATGGAAATACTCAGAGTTGTTCCTTTCATTATTAAAGAAAACGTTTGGCTGCCCCTGCAAGGCCTTCAGTGCCCAATGAGTCTCACACAGCCTAAATGCAGCATCCTGTAAAAGCAACTCTTTTGTTAGAGAGAGGACTATGGGTGAAGTTCCGAAATGATGGGAGGTCAGGAAGGACTGCTGTTGCAGGTGATACACAAAAAGTTTTCCTCTTTTTTTTTTTCCCCTGTGATCTGGGAAGAATTTATTATAGTAGGAGTCCTAGACTGTCCAAAAATATTTGCAAATTAAAAAAAATCATCTAAACATAAGAGTAATTAGGCAAAGGTGCACTGGGTGAATACTTGGTTCCTCGGCTGTGCAATTTATTTTTGTCTACATTATATTCCAGTTGAAAAGCAAACAAATTGCTGGTTGGTAGTGTTGCTGTAACAGCTCTTCCGCTTTTGTTCAGGTATGGTGATAACAAATATCTTTGCTCTGTCTCCCTGTGTTTGTTGAACATAGAGGAACAGAGGTGTTCATGGTCATACTGACATTCCTTCCTCATTAATACTGACCTGGTAGCCACGGTGATATAAGCCCTTGTACTTGGTCTCCTGCTGTTTAGTAACAAGTTGGCAGAATTACTGCAGCTCACATGCTGCCACAGCTTATTTGTTTAAAAAAAAATAAAAATCCTTATAGTAGTGCATGTCACTCCTGTATTACAGTGTTAATCTTTGGCAAATGTGTTCATAACAAATAAAAAGGCTCCTTGTAACTCGAAGGACTGTGCCACATACCGTGCTAATGCCATCGAGGCTTCCTTCGTGAGAACCACAGTGAATACTGAAGTGGAAAAGCAGTTGCACTTCATACTGAAGTTGTAAAGAGCCAATTCTACAAGCAGTGAACTTCCAGTCTGTGGGGATTGATTAATGGAGAGGTGAACTCTTGGTAAAGGCTGGAGGGGGTGCCCCAGCCCAGAGAGGGACCATAACTAGTGATCTAAATCCATAAAAGCTTCAGGACTTGAAACTGTGAAGAGTGAAGCAGAGGTGAGATAGGAGAGTGTCAATAAGTAGCAGAGTTTCTTCTAAAAGGCACAAGAATATTTCCTGCCCCAAGCTTTGCATTTCCACTTTTCACAGGACATTTATTATTGGCTTTTTGGAGCATATTTCCCCCACCAACTCACAAAAAAATAAGCAGTGTGTACACCAAATAGAGTGTGATTTTTACAATTCTCAAGTAATGACGTCCAGCTCAGGGCTGCTCCTCTGGCTTCGCTGCCCACACAGGTCCAACTCCAGTTCTCTGCACTGCTCCTCCCCTCACCTCTTGAAGGGTGACAGAGCTGTCATCCATTGCCCAGAGTCCTTCTAATCCACTTATCCTGTCTGGGCAGGCTTAGTGTCCGCCCCGTACAGTGTGGCCTTTGGGGAGGATGTGGCAAGCTGGTTACAGCACTGGGTGATTATCTCCTGTATTGGCCAGTTCTGCCAAAAGTAGTGGGGACTGTCTTACCCTTAGTGCAGGACGTGCTACAAAACCCTAGTCAGGAACTCATTTCTGCAGCTTATTCAGAAATACATGTTTTAGTGATAAAACAAGCATGTGATGATTAAAATCTTCTCTCTGGTTCTGCAGCAAAGACCACAATCTTTTTTGCAGTCCCAGAGATGAATCTGATTTGTTTACTAAATTGGACATGGCTTTATTTTCTGAGGCTTTTTTTCCAGCCCTCTTTATTTGTAGGCAGTGAGTTAAAATGGCCAGGACTCCAAGCAGCTGCTCCATGAAGTTTGTTTAGCTGACTTAAAAAAGGTTTATTGTAGAACACTAGTAACAGAGACAGACCCTTTGTACTGGGTTTCAGAGACCTGAAAATTAATGTTCAAGGTTGCAACAGGCTGAAAAACAAAGTGGTACCTCATCAGGACATTATATCCAGTGCCAGCATCTGTGCAGACCCTGGGGCAATGCCTCATCTTGCATCCAGAAGAGGCTGACACCCCATCTCTCTAATGTCTATTGATTGTCCTTGTTCTGGTTATTAAGTGAATCTCATCACTTCTTTCTGAGTCTTGTTATCATGGATTAATGATGATCCATTAGATTTGTCAAATCAGTGGCTGACATGGAAGAAAGGAGTCATCCTGGTTTCTCTTCACGCTTTGACTGGGCTGCATAATAGAGGATGAGAAAAAGCTTCCTGTTCTTTTGTGCTAATGAAAGTAGTTTGCATGGTTTAAGTTAATGTGTTCTATTATGTCGTACTTCGTGTTAAGCTATCTGCACTGTGCTTTCTCTTCTAGGTCTTGGGTTTGCACTCTGTTACTCTCCAGCCATTGCAATGGTGGGCAAATATTTCAACAAAAGAAAAGCGCTGGCGTATGGAATAGCCATGTCAGGAAGCGGAATCGGTACCTTCATCCTGGCCCCTGTGGTCCAGCTCTTAATTGAGCAGTTTTCTTGGCGTGGAGCTTTACTCATCCTGGGAGGTTTTGTTTTAAACCTCTGTGTCTGTGGTGCCTTGATGCGGCCCATTGCTCTTAAGGAAGACCGTAAAACTGCTCCTGAGTTTCTTGAACAGGATTATGTTCCCAAAGCACAGAAACGAGACTTAGAGCGAATGTCCATTTGTTCACCCTTAATCAAAGCATGGTCTCATGAATGTTTATGCTACTGTTCATGGAAGGAATATAACTTTTTGCTGATGCCAGGCTTCATGGTGCTGGCAGTGTCGGTTTTATTTATGGCATACGGCTGTAGCCCTCTTTTTGTCTACCTAGTGCCTTATGCTTTGAGCGTTGGAGTGAGTCACCACCAGGCTGCTTTCCTCATGTCCATACTCGGTGTCATAGACATCATTGGAAATATCACCTTTGGATGGCTAACAGACAGAAGGTAATGCCTTTTGGCTAAGCAAGTGTAAGCTTTAGCTGGTGGGAGGCTGGTGCAAGTGAAGTATAATAGATATAAAAGTTAAGATGTGTTTTTTCTGTAGCATGTGTAACTTGAAAAAACCCCAAACCGACAACAATAAATAAATAAAAGAGGCACACAGTCTAGCTTTAAAAAATGCCTACTATTTAACGGTTTTGTCTCTTCTGAATTTGTTTAATTCTTTTGCATTTGATAGTAGAAATGTAACTCCTGCCTCTGAAGTATGATGAGCCTGATCTTCAGTTCTTATTTCCTAGAGGATCTCACTGTACTTCCTCTGCCTTTACAACTCTTGTGTGCTGCTGGAGAGACACAAAAGTAATGGGAAAGGGTCAAAGGTCTGGCCCACCACTATCAGGCAGATACTCAGAAGGACTGACATAAAATTGTTATACATTTTCCAGTATGTAAGAACTCACCATGCTTTGTTAACTTAGCTCACTCCAGATGCCTGTGTGCAGCATCTGTAACATCAGTAGAGACTAGCTAAATTAAGAAGGATTTTTATTCTAAAGGACACATTCTTTTTGGTTATTCAGTTTGTGGGAAAAATAAATTATTGGTTTTGTGGGGCAGGGAGAAAGGAATTGTCATCTCACTTAGCTTACACTAACACCAGTGTTTAAGGGCTGATGCAAAGGATGACATCTAAGAGACCTACACTTTCATATTTTTACACAATACTGGGAGCACCTTGCTGAGCTAGGACGTAAAGCCCAATGGAATACTGCTTCGAACACTGAAACTTCAGAGGCTGTGAAATTCTGGAGGCAGAGTGGTTCCCCTCACTAGGAGCAGCCCAAAACCCATTGCAGACAGCGTGGGCTGCAGCTTACCAGATGTTTCTGCAGCTGTAGGTGTGCAGCTTTCCCTACCTGGGCTCATTGGTGCTGAGCTTTTTATCTTGAAGAATGTGCAAGAAAATGGACTTAACTTTGAGCTGTATCAAAGAGAGAGAGACTGAGGTGCTGCATGCCAAGGCATAGAAACAGGTGCTGTGTCCAGTGATAATCCTTTTCTTTTCTGTTTTGAAATTTGCAGGTGTCTGAAGAAGCATCGTCACTTTTGCTACCTCTTTGCTGTGGGTATGGATGGCCTCTGTTGTCTTTTCCTACCAGTTCTCCAAAACTTCCTCTTGCTTGTGCCTTTCTCATTTACCTTTGGTTACTTCGATGGAGCCTATGTAACACTGATCCCTGTCATAACAGCAGATGTAGTGGGAACTTCTTCTTTATCATCAGCACTGGGTGTCGTGTATTTTCTGCATGCCATACCATATCTAGTGAGCCCACCTGTTGCAGGTCAGTGCACAAATGACTTTCCTATAATCTTATCACTACTTCAGATTTGCCTGTCAGTGTGATGTGAAAGGAGAACAAGGACAGCAAATGCACACTAAATGTGGAGGTAGCCCTTGGGCAGAGAAATAATATGCCTAGACCTTCATAAGATTTTTAGATCACTTTTGAGCCCTGTCTTGATGGGGTGATTTCTACATATAAAGTGAATTGAAATTTAAGAAGCAAAACAGTATGGAATGGGATTTCTAAGAGCTGTTGCATCACCATTTCACATAGTTCAGAAACTGTGCAAGTAGAAGGGTCAAAATTTCACTGTGAAATTACATGATTTTGAAAATGTAAGCAAAGAGAATTTCATTCCAAGGTGAGCTTTTTTTGGTGTAGAAGACTTGATCTTTTCATCTCCAAACTGTTTTGAACAGGTAGGTGAGTCAGCTTCAGTACTCTTTGGTCACAAGCTCATCACTGTAATATCTAGCCATTATTTTCCCCATCAGTTCCATCACAGTGAAGTAAGGATGAGAGCTGAGAGTTTTTTGTCGAAGATCAGGCATCTTTTTCAAACAGCCATGTATATATATGTCTTCTGGATTTTGTCTGTGTTCACATCAACTCCTGGTTAATCACTACTTTTGAATCTTTTAATTTAGTTATCCATACCAGAAATCACTGGAAAGTAGAATTATTTTAAGTATTACATGAGCCTAGGGCATGTATCATTTGATGCTTCTGTATGAGAATGTTATGCACACAATGTTTAATCCCAGGGCTTTCTGAGCATGACTTTAAACTGCCACTTAAATCCATCCAGTTGAAAGATGTCTATTTACTGTTGTGGTGATGACTTCTGGGCCTTTTTTCATGGATTGGACCTCCAAACAAAAGCCCATAAAAATCTTACCTGTCTGCTGAGGACAAATCCCTCTCTTCCCCAGGAGGCAAAAGTATAGTGATGGTGATGTAAACCTGTGTTGTCTGATTGTATGTATATGTGATAACTCCAGAAGTTTATAAAACCCCTGTTGATCACAGGATTTGTAAATTACCAGAATTCTGGTGGACCTTTAAAAACCCGTGATTTTTTTTCCTGCAGGTTGGCTTGTAGACACAACTGGCAGTTATACTGCATCATTCCTCTTGTGTGGATTTTCTATGATATTTAGTTCAACGTTATTGTGCTTTGCAAATCTAGCAAAGAAAATCAAAAGAACTCATTTGCTGTCACTCACCAATGATATAAGCACGAAACAGCACATCTGGACTAATGGAGAAATAGCTTATTCTGTCACAGCAGAATTAGACCAAAAAGATGTTGAATTTTTGGCTGTAGATACAAACAGCTACAGCAACAGATGACAAGTGCATCAAGATTCAGTACTGCACAGCCATGACTGAGACAGAGGTAGCTCTATAGTGTTACACTGCTGAAGATACTACTTCTGTGAAACAAGGCATCTCTTAATTAGATTTTTCTGTCATGTTTTAGTTGGCTAAAGTCTACATACAGCATTAGTAATACCAAGTAAATGCAGTCGTAGAAAGAAGCTGACTGAAAATAGAGTCTGTAGATACAAATGTTCACAGATTTGTTTGAAATGCAGTATGTCGACTCCACAGGTAATCTCCAAGATGATAATTGGCTATGATAAAAAACCAACTATAATTAGTCACAAAAACTGAACAATACAATTTAAAGTATTTAAAAAATAGTATTAATGAAATAAACTTTTTGGTGTTCTCGTCTATTATGTTTCAATGAACTAATCACACACACCACCAAAAACCTTCCCCATGTATCAGTCTGCATTAAACTCTGCAAATTGCTGTGTCAGATGCTAAAGCCATTTGTTTTAGTTTGGGGTGGTTTGGGTTTAGCTGGGTTTTTTGTTTGGTTTTCTTTTTTTGAATCTGGCAGGAATCTGTGATTTATGCTGAAAGTGCCTCTGGAGCAGCTTTAATTTTTACGGTGTGCCTAAATTTTGTACATACATTGCAATTTCATTTCAGAAACAGTTTCAGACTGACTTTCCCAGGCCCCTTACAGCAAAAATTTTGAAGTGGTTGCTGGTTTGTTTGGTTTTTTTTCCCCTGGATGTCTTTAAAGCTTGAATTTAAACACTGACATTCCAGGTATGATCCTCTGGTTGATCCTTTTCTGGGAGGGTGAAAGAGGTGCCGTGACCACTCTGCTGTCTGAAGAGCAGTAAATTTGTGCCAGGGGACTGAGCTTGATGACAGACAAACCTGCATGAGTGGAAGAAGCCCAAAGGCAGCTCAGGAGACTAGAGGAGAGTTTCCTCTAGTCTCTATTGCTTTTCTAAACACAGAGCATCTTTCTCCTGTAAAATCAGCAGCTGTTGATGAGTCTGTGAAAGCAGATGACTGTGAGACTGCCCACTCCAGAGGCCATTAGTAAAGAGGATGTTAGCAAAGTTGTTTCTGCATATTGCAGTGGCAAGTCTGTCTTTTTTCAGGCCCAGAAGCTGTAGCCTCAGTTAGAGCAAATTACTTGCTTGTGCCATCTGAAGAGCTGATCAGGGCACTTGTTCTGGATGACCAGAACACCACAGCTGTGATTTGCCAAGTGTTTCCTTCTGCCCGTGTGGGGAATATACTATAGCTGGCTGCTTCAGAGGAGCTACAGGCTGAATGTAGTTCATGGGGTAAATTACTGATGATCTCATATGTAAAGGAGTGTTTCTGCGTTTCCAGAGTGAAAATGTTGACAGCGATGGAGGAACTTCACATTCTGCAATGTGAATAATTTCTGTGCTTTGATGCTATGTATACAACTGCATTCTGTTGATTAGCAAATTGATCGGAGTCCAAATAATTTTCACCAGTGCTGAGCTAGTAGTTTTGTAATTGTCTGCAGTGTATTCAATTGTTGCTTATCATGTCCTATTCTACTTTGTGCAGCATAAGGGAAAATAACATAGACTAATGTTCACCAATTTGATCTAGATCAAGAGTATATCCATAGCAGTGTAATGTATTTTTATATATATATATATGAATAGTATGTGTAGCAGGTAGTTTTCTTATTCAGGCACATTTCAAATATAACATATTAAAATTGTCTGTGTTCAGTTGTCTGTGCTCAAATGAAGTATTTCCTGCTGCCCTGCTTCAGAAGTGTGGTCAGAGCCAGTAGCATGATCTACATGCACAGACCACAGAATAAGAGATGGATGGGAGTTCAAAGACTGCTTAAAACTAATGACATAATCTTTTTCAGCTCTGCCTGGCAGTTAAGTCCTGAGCCCAAAGGTTGGTTTTAACATATGTTCATAAAAAAAGGAGAAAAATTATCCATGAGTGTTTCTTAATGAGTTAGGAAAACTACGCACATTTGGAAAAAGACAAAGTGGGTTTATTAATTAGAAGTGATGAAGGTGCTGGTTTAGATCTTAATGCAAAATTTTAATATAAAAATGTAGGGAAGAATGTGGTCTACACAGAAGAGGAGCAATTTTCCACAAGTTGTAAATTACCATTGTCATTTACTTCACAAAAATTTAACTACTTTG
The DNA here is from genome assembly GCA_009867235.2 of Psittacus erithacus. Taxonomy (NCBI): domain Eukaryota; kingdom Metazoa; phylum Chordata; class Aves; order Psittaciformes; family Psittacidae; genus Psittacus; species Psittacus erithacus. Next base: position 36,927 of record WYDI02022757.1, read on the forward strand.
TTTACCACACCGTAACATGTCAGCAGTTGTTCACGCCAGAAGTGCGTATTGTACAAGCCTGTTTGAATAATACTATATGCATTTTTATCCTAGTAAACAACACCGTGTAATACATTATCAGCATTTTAAAGTAGTTTTTATTTCAAGTTATTCTTTTCACAGGCTTTTTTCCATTTATGTGTTTACAGCAGTATTTCTTGTTTTAAATATCTAATTCAGCAGAAAATGTTCAACTGGTTTTATGCACAGACCTTTTATAGAAAATGGTAGAATTATTTAAGTGTTTTCTAACACTGTATCTGCTTTGACTTAAGCCAATGGCTAAAAACTTATCTACCAGAATGTGCATAAAACACACTGTGAAATATTAGATATGAATCTTCCCAGTAAGAAGCAGAAGGAAGGAAGTATAAACTGTGAGTGGAAGAAACAGGAATATAGTAGAGGTTTGTGAAGTCTCATGCGAAACTTCTACCACCTGGTCCACACAATGCAAACTGTCAGGCTGTCCTTCAAGGAGGATATTTCCTGGCATGGTGCTGTGCAGCAGTAAGCAGAGATACCTGGGCTAGCTGTGAACAATTTGTCAGGCTAGCACTGCATGTGCCCACCAGCCCTACTGAACACTGACAGACATGAGCTTGGATGGAGCACTGCACAACTGACCCTGTCTGCCTTCCAGGGAAACCATGGTCAGACTTGGCTGGGGTAACATCTGCCTGAGACAGAAACAGAAGGATCCTACCTCAGATGAATCCTGCCTGGAATAATACTCTATTCTGTACAATGAATGGGAATTCCGAGTAAATGAAACTGCTTACAATTGCTGAAGTTATCCCATCTGTTTCCATTCCATGAGGTTTGAAATGTGGAAATCATCATTCCTTTGAATTTGCATGTGTTCTAATGGTAACTTCTATCAAATCAGCTTTGGAACATTTAATAAATTGTACCTTGTGTGAAAACAGCATTGGAAAAATCAAGTACCTTCTGTTGAAATAAAATAGCCCTGTTTTCAGGGGAAAAAGAGAAAAGAAAACCCAAAACTTTAAGCCTGGAACCTTTCTGCCAGCTTGGATGATATTTTATCTTCTGAAAAACAAAACTTGTCTGTGCTCTATATGGAGAATATATTTCATATTGCCACAATGGCTCTTCGTTTGCTTTCTGAAGTGTTACAAATTTATGTGAGAAGGAAGAGCTTGTGTAAGTTAAGCTGTAACAGGACTTCATAGTCATCATAAGGAAGTCCTTAGTTGGAATTCCCTCAATAAGTAAGTCCTTCTTCTAAGTGACTATTCTGGTGTATTTCAGTAGCATTTTTGGTATAATTTAGAAAATGCCTTTGAATCGCAAATGAATACTTCCTGAAAGGTTATCTTCATTCTTGTTTTCCCTCCACCACTAGCATAGGCTCCAGTCATGTATTCATACTTGGGTGTAAATTGAGAGATGTTCAGCTTCTGCGTGGTTCTGAGTGTTGCCCACTGGACTTGGACACTGCAAAATGTGTGTTTCGTTTTGTCCACTTGCTGAGGCTCAATCTCAGCTTTTCCCTGTGTTGCACCAGACAATGCAGCAGCACCACCTTGTGGGAAATAATATTTCTCCTCATTTACAAGATACTAGGCAAGAGCTAGAAAGCAGTGTTTGACCAGCGCATCCACGGGCAGTACCGTGGTTCAACGCAATCCTCCAAAGCCTAAAGCAGGTCAGGCACAATAAATAGATTCCTTGCATTACTACCCCCCAAAACTTCTTTGCTGTGGAGAAGACTGAGCCACTCTGACTCTTCATAAACAGTCAGGCACACATTTTTCTCAAAGTACTCTTCCTCATTTCTGCAAGGTTCATTTTCCAGGAGAGAGACGGGAAGAAGCACTGACAGTGGGATGTGGAGGGGAACATGGATTTGCCACCATGGCTTTGGGAACCTGCACCACCACTTCTTCCTCGGATTCTTCCCTGCTGCTGTCCATGCCCTCAGGAGGGTTTGGATGGCAATGATGCTGAGGGTAGAAGCCTCAAGACTGAGAAAAGCAGTGAGATCACCTACCCTATACCCTTTTGCCCCCAAAACTCTGAGAACGCCACCACAGGTAGTTGCTAGCTTTTGGCATCACCCCTACTATTGTTCCTACCAGCTTTCAGGAGTGGTGTGTCAGTTCGGCTCACAATCCTTCCTTCTCTCCTCCATTCCTGCTCTTTCCTAGGTAGGGAACCCTTGTTTGTAAGAAGCTGGCAGGCAGCTGAGAAACTGGGAAGTTTTTTCTCCCTTTCTTAGGAAGAAGGTGTGGCGTTGGATTATGTACACTGCTAAGCTCTTGATCGCTTTTACTTGCATTATGAAAGATTCTTTGAGCTGAGAGGGGAGCGGCTTCTTTATGTTTCATGGTTTGGCATCATATTTTACACTCCTTCAGGCCTATCGTCCTGACTGTACATGGGACTGGTGTTGCAGGGACGGGAATGCTCCAGGATGGCTGGAAATAAAAGTGTGCATCCTTCCTGATGGGCTCTGTCACCATTCTGCTTCATTCTACGCTACTGGCTAGGGCTCAGAAGTGTTTTGGAAGCACAGTGTTAGTTTTTTCTGAGCACTATGATCTGCCATACCAAGGTACAATACTGTGGAATTAGGCTGGCCTGTTGCAAACAATGCTGACTTTTAGTTGGGTATCTGAAGACAATTGCCTCCTCCACCCATTCGCCCTGTCCTTTTAGCCCTTTCTTCCACTCATATAGACTCTGTGGGCACCCACCCCTTTTCCCATATGTTCTTTGTGTTCTACTGCCCTGTTCTTCAGTGCTCATGCAACCTTTTGCTCTAGCTGCACTCTGCCCTCCATGTTCAGTTCAGTACATTTCTTGTGTGTGTTTTCTGTCCCTGGCTTGTTTCACAAGCACGACTGCAGGTAGCCATCTCTTTGGCATTTCAAGGACTGCCTTTTCTTCCTCTCCAGATGTTTGCTGTAGCAGTTCCAGAGAGTGTAGTTTAGAGTGAACTAGATGGATGCTGTTTTGTGCACAGCTTAATTCTTTGGTGCAACACCTCTGAAATCAGCTTGCTGAAAGTTTGGGAAAATAAATGAGACTCTGTCCTGACCCTTTCATATCATGCCAAAACTTCATCCTTGTTATTTTTTCAAATGGCCATTTCCCTTTCTTTCATCTACTAACATGAGGACTGGTCAGCAGAGAGACACCAGAAGCAACAGCCGATAGATGCAATGTTCTTTAATAGTTCAGAACAATAATACATGTTTTGTAAGCTTGGCAGTAAACTAGTCAAATGGTTGTTATTTTTCATAGCTAAACAACATGCACGTTAGTAAACTAAAGAAGTCTTCAACAAATGTTTCTTCTAAGTAACACTAAAAAAGATATCCTTTAAATATTTGAAAAAGCATCAGAATTTCCATTTGTGTATAAGCATGCCTTTCAAATGGACAGATGAAATACTATAATATTTTTATTTTTTCTTCTTATCTTTTTCTCAGTTGAAGATAAGATCCAATTTCCATCTTTGAAGCTCTGTGTTCTACAGATATCGCTTACACTGGTAGAAAGGTTGTATTTTAGCACTGAAGACTAAGACAGGCTAGCTATTATTTCACCTTTCTAAGCATGCTTTGTTGATGAATAAACAAACAAATGAACAATCATCATCTGCAATTTCTACATTATCACTAGAAAGTGATGCCACCAGATGTTTCATCTGCTTATAACTTCAACCTTAAAGAAAGTTTTGAGAGTCTGTTGAAACGTCCTTGGGTTTGGGATTTAGGGGTTTTTTTATGAAGGGTTTTTGGAACTTTAGCTTCTGATGGAAAGCTGTAGCTTACATAATGCAGTCACATATTCTTCATTGTTGGGACACAATGCAATGGCTTTCTTATAGCACTCAATTGCTTTATGTTTCTCATTTTTTAGACTGCAAATGTATCCAAGTGTACCAAAATCTGTTGCATTTCTCAAACCTTCCTGAATTCTCTTTTCCAACAATTGCTTCAGGGCACTTATGCAACTTTGTCTTCCATAGGAACCTTTCTTAATTTTCAGCCCTTCTGTGTAATTCCTAATGGCTTCAGATTCCGATTTCATGTGAAAATGCTGAAAATTGCCATAATGGTAATAGAATTCTTGTTTATCAGCATGGGATAGAATATTTATCTGAAATGCTTTCTGAAATGTCTCTTCTGCTTCTTCATACCTCTTTTCTTGTGCATACATGTTTGCTAGGTCAATATAGGCAGGAAAACATTTCGTGTTTTGGTCACTCGCTGCTTTAAAATGAAAAATAGAAAATTGGATGAGTTCCTCCACTTGCCCTCGAGGTGGATATCTTGTAGTCTTTTGCAATTTAAACAGCTTTGCTTTGTAGCAGAGTCCTAGTTGGTGATGCAAAAAGGCTGATTTTGGTGTCACCGCTAGGGCCTTCTTCAAAATTTCCAGTGCCTTGTCCACTTCTTTTTTCCTTCTATAAAATTTAGCAGCATATCGCAGGACATAAGGAAAATCAGGTGTTTCCTGCATTGCTGCTTCAATGTACTTCTCCCCTTCATCAACTTGCTTCAAGTCCTGAAGTTTTAATGCAAGTAAGGCCATAATAAAAGTATTCTTTGGATTCAGTTCTACTGCACGCTTCAGGGCCCCAATCGATGGGCTTACACTAAAACATTCTCGCTGAGAAAAATTTTCCAAACGATACATTACTATTGCATAGCCAGCATTAAATTCTGGGTTATTGGGTTCATTCTTTAGAGCATTTTCAAAACAATCCTTTGATCTCTCGTAGTATTTTCTTCCAAACTTTAAAAATGCCCATCCTTGTTCAGCATAGATCTCTGGAAGCTGAATCTTCCCTGGAGCAGTACTTGAAAGACTTTTGCAGCTGTTTTCCACTTTGCTTACATAAGTTTGAGCTTCTGTGTATCTTCCCATGTAGTAATAGATCCAGGCATAGTTCCCCCAGGTAACAAGACTTCTCCTGGCGATTTCATCTGGGTAATTTTTCTTAACTTCTTCTTCAGCTTGTTGGAGATATTTCAGGGCTTCCTCGTTTGAATTATTTAGATGGGATACGTAGGACAGTAGATTATAATTTTTTATGTTGGAATTTGCAAAAAACTTGATCTGATCTCCTATTGTTTCCTCTAGGTTATCTAGATCCATATCTTCTTTCAGCAAAGTCCATGTAAAATGACACTGGAGCTGCATCAAGGAGCTCTTCAAGGACTTCTTGGTAATAGTACTAGAAGAAATCAAAGAAAAAATTACTTATACCCCACTTGGTTTTTGCTGCTCTTGGCTTTAAACCAGATATAATGTAGGCCATACCACAGCTGGTGCCACTAGTTGACAAGACTTCAAACAAGCAAAAGCTGTGGGAAGCTGGAGTTCTAAAGATGTGAATAGTATTTTAGTAACCCTCCTTGCAGTGTATGAGGGCACCTCTTACATAGCAACAGAGCTGGTGGTCTGGATATCAGAGGAGAGCTAGTATCTACGGTAAAGCTGGCACACCTCTGGGCCACAGGAATGTATTTCTTGTGCTGGTAACAACTTCTGAGGCTTACCCAGAAATAATAATCAAATAAAAAACTTCCCTCAAAATACAGAGAAAGTGATACATTTCCTTTCCCATGCACCTGTATATTTTATGGTTTGGATTACAAATTTAATTTTTAATTTCTTGCCTTTGTAAATCCTTGTTTGTTAGATCATAGCACCATTTTTATGCAGGATTATACTGATGTACCCAGTAGCTGGCTCCCAGATCACACCAGTCTCCCCAGTTGCTATCATCTGAATGTACAGGCCCTCAAGGGTGCCACCCTATTCCACTTGCTAGTACAGACCACACACTCACTCACTGTATGGATCTCCAGAAGCTGGCTTTGCATACCCAGTAGCTGGTCAGGGATCCTCTTTCCATGCAAGTGCTCACCCCTAGATACACACACGCATGCATGCTGACCATACCCAGTTTAGACACAACTGGTCTCTGTGATTTTCAATAGATCACTCAGATCCCTTGATTCTCTGCCCTTGGTACCATAACAAGCCCTATGCAATCCCCAAATACTTTTCCCTGCATCCTGTAATGTGTCACATGTCCCTAGGCACTCTAGTGGACCCCCAGTGCTGGGTGTTCCCCCAGACCATGGTGCTGAGGGTCCACTGGGAAGGCTGGATGGGAGCTTGTGTCCCTGACTAGGTGCTGTGGTTTAAGCCCAGCTAATGACTAGGTACCACACAACCAGTCACTCTCTCCCCACCCCACCCTGACAGAATGGGGAGGAGAATCAGGGAAAAAAAAAGGTAAAAACCTGTGGGTTTAAATAAGAAGAGTTTAATAATTGAAATAAAGTAAAATATTATCATAATAATAATAGGAAATAAAGAGAGAGAGGAATAAAACCTAAGAAACATAAGGGTGTGTATTTCATTGTGATGCACAATGAAACTGCTCACTGCTCACTGCCCACTGATGGATGCCCAGCCCATCCTCAAGTGGTGATTTGCAGCTCCCAGCCAACTCCCCTGACCTGGGTTCAGCTGTAACAGTTATTTTTCTTCTTAGTAGCTGGAGCAGTGCTGTGTTTTCAACTTTAGCCTGAGAACAACGCTGATAACACACCAATGCTTTAGTTGTTGCTAAGTAATGTTTACCCTCATCAAGGACTTTTCGGTCTCTCATGCTCTGCCAGTGAGGAGGGGCATAAGAAGCCAGGAGGAAGCAGAGACAAGACACCTGACCCAAACTAGCCAAAAGGGTATTCCATACCACAGCATGTCATGCCCAGTATATAAACTGGGGAAAGTCACCTAGAGGGCCCAGATTGCTGCTTGGGTCAGGCTGCATCACTTCTGTCTATTGTGCTCTTTTCCCTCCTTCCCTTTTTAGTTTTATATTCTCTCTCCTTGTTAGTTCCCTTATCATTATTATTATTAGTGGTAGTTTTGCATTATACCTTAGTTACTGGACTGTTCTTATCTCAACCTGTGGGGTTTACATTCTTTTGATTCTCCTCCCCAATCCTCTGGGAGCAGGGGGACTGAGTGAGCCGCAGCGTGATGGAAAATGAATATTCGTGAATGTCACAGAAACAGATTTGTGATATAGATTAAATACAGTTTAGCTTAGTTCAATGTATCACTGGTAAATGTAGTTTCCAAAGCTGTCATAAACATCTTGGCTTTCCCCTATTTGAGAGTGTGTGTGCCTCTCGTGTGCATGTGTGACAGTCTTCAGAAAATGTCACCTCTACTCTAATGCTCAAAGTTGCAGCCCAGGACCTGCACTGCCCTGTTTGCTGGCCCTCATAGTAGTAGAGATCAAAGTAAATTTTCAAATGCATCGGTGTCATTCACCCCTTTGGCTGAGCACCAGCCATGTCTTTAGCCTGGATTTCATCCTTGAACGGCATGCATACAGATTTTCAGACTTTAAGTTCTGCTCATAGACACTGTTCCTTGTCAGAGAAGCAATAACAATACTCAATACAATATTCAGTAGCATCCTTATTGTATTTTGATTCTTCCAGTAAATACTCTGTAAAATATTCTCTGCTGCTTGGATCCCCAAAGAAGTCCCTCACAACTTACATTTATATAAATAATAAGCTTTATTTTCCCATATCATAGCATAAAGGCATCTTTCAGAGACTGGGTTGGTGGCTTACCTCATGGTTATCCTTCTCTGCTCACTTGTCTTCAGGCAGCTTCAAAGCCAGTGGAGTGCTATGCACTGTTGTTATGCCTTCCCTTTTATGTGCTTCAGTCCCCACGTGATTCATGAGAAAGCGAAACTGCAGCTTCTATCCGAGCCTGCAGAAGAAGCAGAAGAGCCACTTTCTGGGGAATAGAAACTTCCCACTACGCTGCTTTTTTTAGCCTGGCTTCATGCCATGCATTACTCTGTGTTGTGGAGAATGCGGTAATAGCTCCTAAGAGCTCCCAGTATTTACTTTGTTCAAATGCAGAGGCATCTATGATAAGGAGAATATTTCAGACTAGTACCGGCTGACCTGGTTATCATGCATAGGCTAAGTCATTTCTCCCTCCTGCCTCTGCTGATGCATTTTTGCACAGTTCTGCACCATGATCTAGGCTTTCGTTTTATTGGTATTGTGCCATTCACATAACAGTCACACAATGTCTTACTGCCCCTGCCTGCACTCCATCCTGTATCTCCACATTGCAAGGTATCTGCTGTTGTACCAGGCCTGTATTTCTCTGTGTGATGTCACTGTATGAGAGTACTAAATATCTCATCCACCTATAGCAACTGTTTGTCGCTGCTGTCTATTCAAAACTGCAGTTGTACTGTGCAAAGATGAAAGTAAAACAAATTAGATACAGACAATCAATTCAAGGAATTGCTATCACAGTTGTGCCAAGCAAAACAAAGCTGCAGTAAGGTTAGGCCTGGCAAGCCTTGGTCCTGAGGCCATGCAAACTCAGTGCAAAGCTTATGGCCAGTTGCTAGCAACAGCAGTGGTAGTTATAGGGATGCATATTAACATGTACATGGGTACTGGAGCACCTATGGATATAAACAACTCACTGAACACTTAGCTTAAAAAAAATACATGCAGAATTGGCTTGATAAAGTTGATTTTACGGGTAACAAAGAGATCAAAGAAATACTATCTAATACATGTAAACAGCACTATGTATATTAAATTTGGATGGAACTTGAAGTGGCAGACAAGTGAATCATAGAATACTTAGGGTTGGAAAGGACCTTAAGATCATCTAGTTCCAGCCCCCCTGCCATGAGCTGGGACACCTCACACTAAACCATGTCACCCAAGGCTCTGTCCAACCTGGCCTTGAACACTGCCAGGGATGGAGCATTC
>WYDI02022760.1:0-21507 GCA_009867235.2 Psittacus erithacus
CCTGCCCATGGCAGGGGGGTTGGAACTTGGTGATCTTAAGGTCCTTTCCAACCCTAACTATTCTATGATTCTATGATCACACTGGTGGCCCATGCTGGGGCAACCAGCGGATGCCCCTCGGTTACATACCCACTGTCTTTCCCCACTTCTCCAACATGGCAGAAGCATGAAAACTCTTCGCCAGCTTTTCTCCAGTGGTATCTCCTTTTTAATTTAGGACTGAAAACTGTAAGGCAGCTTGGAAGAAGGCAATCGATGAAGAACCATGGGGGGCTGTTAGAGCCACCAGAAACAGAGGCATTGATTTTAAATCCTGGCTATGATCGCATTAGCTTTTAACAACACGGGGGAAAGAAGAGGGGAAAGGGGAGGAGCCCAGGGGAGCTGTGCACAGCCTAGCCCCGCAAGGCAGCACCTCTGTAGCTCAGGGCACAGATCACCAGCTTAGCAAGATTAGTCCTCTATTCAAAATCTGCCTGAGAAGCAGCAAAAAGATAGAACAATTTTCTTCATGTGAAGAGAATGCATTAATTCAGCATCAAGCACTGTATTCATTACAGGATTGTAGCTAATCTGGTGTCTGCTTTTATTCTGCTTTTGTTCTGATACTGTACTGCTTGCAGCAAGCGGACTGGGACAAAGGCTTCCTTGCCACAGTCCTCAGATAAACATCCACTGAGGCAGAGGATTTGGGGTATATCTCTGTGCACATCCTACCTCTCTCAAAACAGCTCACCAGCTTTGGGAAGGGTGCAGGATGCAAACAAAGCCTGACCTACAATGTACTGAGCATATGATGCTCTGCGCTCTGACGTGAGACCTACATGTTTACCAGACTGAAAAAATGCTTTGCCTGGGATTTTCCTGTGCTGTTTTTCACCCTGGAGGGGCTTAGAGGACCACCTCGAAGAGAGGCCACACCACTACCATCATCATCACCATCAGCTGCCTGAAATTCCTTCCTGTGTGTGCTCCTGGCCTAAGGGCATTACCCAGTGCAGAGAGAGTCAGGTTAAACATACCAGATACTCTGACTCCTGCAAATAAAGGGAGTGGCTGCTCTAATAGTCCATTTACTGCAAGTCATTTTTTCAGACACAGTGGTGACCCCTTTGGAAAGCTAATTTAATTACAATTAACATATGAACCCTTCAATCAGACACTCTGGATGAGTTCAAAGCAAGGCAATGGGTGTCTATGTGAAACCCCATCAAAACCCCCAAGGCAGGGGAAAAGCTCCCTTCCTTGTTTTGTTTTTTTTTTTTTTTTTTAGTAGACTTCCACAATCCAAGAAACAGGAGCTAAACCAAAAGCAAGTGCTTTCTACAGAGTACACAGCCAGGCTGAGCAGCTCAGGGACACCCAAAGTCAAATACTGCAGCTGGATTTTAAATGTGGTGTATAATTTTCTGACCAATCACATTTGTAGCTGGTATGTCAAGACAAGGGTAGTGAGATCTTATCCTTCGGGGCACATATGGATCATTGCACAAGTCAGGCAGGCATCTGCTGCTCCTCTGCAAGAGAAATTGTAATTGGCAGGGGCTGGAAGGACTGAAGTTGAACTTAGGGACTAAACAGGACGCAAGTGGCACATGGATGTGGTGAAAGGGAGCTTTTCAGCTTCTCAACTGTAACAGTCCCCAGTAACAAATAACAATAATGAACTTGACAGATGCCTGAACCAGTATGACTTTTGCCCACTTCAACTAAATACAGCTGTCACCCCAATAATGAGCTAACTCTACTCAGTATTTCCAGGGATCCCTTTAAGTTTGGTATTTCAGGGGTTTACCTATAGCAAACCATCATTATTACCTTTGCAAGAATTGGCAACACTTCCTGCAGTGAGGAGTGGCTGGAGGTTGGTATGCAAAAAGATAAGCAGGGGAGTTTTACCAATCTAACAAAACATTTGGGGTTATGAGCTAGAAAGGTCAGGACATGGTCATCTTAAACCAGGCTAAGAACAGTCACTTGGGACCTGCTACCAGAAATCATGCTGCTGCACCTGAAAACATCCTTTGCCAGCCCATTGCTTGGCTCTGGCCAGTTACCTCCTCCAGCCTTCGCCTCTGCTCCTTCTGCTCCTCAATCCGCTTCTGCCGCTCGGCCAGCAACTGCCGCTTGTGCTCCTCGTTCTCCCGCTGCTGCTGCTCCAGCTGCTGCCGGCGCAGTGCCTCTGATCGCTCCTTGTTCGCCAGCTGTAGCCTCAGGAAATCTCGTCTCAGTGTCGACTCCCCAGGCAGGTTTAGGATGGAGCTACGTAGGAGAGAAGCATCAGAGAAGAACCCTTTCCTGCACCCTTAAGCCTCTCGCCAGGGGGAGTTCTGCATGATTTTCCAATGTGGCCCCTCTCCCCTTCATCCTAACAGCATCCAAACACCTGACAGAACTTGGGCAGCAATGGTTGGAGGGATGGGGGGAGCGCATATGTTGGGGCAGAGCAGCATGGCTCACCAATAATTCATTTGCTAAAGGCTTCCTTTACATTAAGTTTCAAACCAAAGCTGCTTCTGCTTCAGTGGCACACACTGAAGCCATTCACAAAGCACATTTAGCATGAATCATTGCCAGCTATTAAAATATTACATTATCTCAATGCAATAATGGAATAACTTGATACTCATTTACAATGGCCTGAAAATTGTCACCAAAGAAAGTTCCAGCCCTACCACGCTTGAAGCAGCTCTAGAGAGGTTTCATGGTGAAAAGTTATGCTGAAATAGCGAGTTACACTTGGATGTAAAGAACTGCATTTTAAAGAGTCTTCTTTAATTTCAACTCACATTTTTTACACATCTAAATACCCACATTTCCATGACAGCACCACATTCCCCTGCAGATCCCACAAGTGACAGGGTACCTGCGTCTTTTTCCCCAGCTTTTGGATAGGGCGACCTAGAGCATCAGTTTATATTCACACACCATCCAGCAAAGGGAATATACTCTGTTCTGCCAGGAAACAGGACTCAGTGTTCAAACTGTCCTTTTTCCATTTCTAGTTCACGTCAGCCTGTAATCCAATCTGATTTTATAGAGTTAGAGACATGTAAGGGCATAAATGAAATGCTGATTCTTACCTGGGCTCTCCAGAGTCATTTTCCTCCTCCTCCTCCTCACTTCCACTGTACTCATACTCTGTCTCATCTAGGAACAGAATTGCTCATCAGTGTCCTTTGATGGACTCACTTGTTTTTCCAGTGGTTGAAAAACCTACAGCTCTATAGGCAGGACAACCCTTCTCACATGGCAAAGAACAGGCATGATCATTTCTCTGCATCTTCTGTTTTTACAGAGGGCTGCAATGCCAGGGAAGCACAGGCAGTTTCCCTGGGTACTGGCACCTAGAATGCCTGTGCTGCAATTGGGGGAAGAGGGCTGCAGTCTTGGCTGGAGTGCCACAGGCAGCACCAGCACAGTGGGCAATGGCCCCAGCAACTACAGACACTCAGTGTAAACACACTGGTGTCCATAAAACAAGAATTAATCCCCGTATGACAGTGATTGACCCCATTCTTCAGGAGGGTTCTTCAAAGGGAGGAGCACCACAAGCTATTGAAGCCAAAGGCACTGGAAGGTGGGATTTAACTATGCTTCTGAAGACATCAACTCCTCTCTCCCTAAACGTAAGCTCTTCCTATGCAAATCCATGTATTTTCCAAGCAGTGAAGACATCTATGTAAAAGCTCAACTGCAAATGTTGCGCTACATACTGTGATTTCTATTGGGATACCATCTTTATCAGATGAAGAGAATTACAGCAGAAGAAAAGCTTGCATTTATCCAATTACTCTCCATCTCTAGGGTCCAAACTTCATTTGCTGGACTAAACACATTCAATACTTCATTGGGATCCTATTTTATTGTTTTGATTGTAGTGAAATCTATTACAAAGGGCTGGAAGGTATGCACAAAAAATTAATAGCACTACTAACAGGAAGAGAAATAGCGACACTATTAATTTGCTGGATTCTGTATATGAGCTTTCAAATTAAAACTCAGTTCACAAGCAGCTGAATACTTCAACACGTTCCTTTGGCTATCTGATCTTCATTCCAGAAGACTTTGATAGGGCCTGGAGAGCTCACTGGAAACATTCAGTTTAATAGGTTATTCCTAGTCAATAGAATTGCTTTGGGGCAAGGGTCTTATCTAGATGTTCATTTGCACAACTCTGCTCATTGCTGGTGCATTGTGAATGTCACATAGATCAACAGACTTGGCATGAAATACGTGAGCTGCTTAGCAGCTTCTCCCTCCCACATGCCAGTACATACATATGCAGATGTGAATTTTATACACACATTTTAATGAATCAAAGCTTACATGTTCATGTGCAAATTACCACCAGGATAAAAAAGACAATTTTTCATCAGAGTTAAAAAAAATATTTAAAACCACTGATTAGTTCTAATGAGTCACCTGTAGTTTTTGTATGAACACTGATGGGTTTTGACATGGGTATTTTCAATGACTGAGAGAAATCAAATCAAACAAAATAATCTGACCTCAAAGCCATCAGAAGCGTGGTCACACAGAAGGACCACACCTATTTAAATCAACCAATCTGCCAACTTAGCCATCTGCATAAGGGAAATTGGTACTGAGACCATGAGAGAAACCCAGTCCTCTTTGCCGTCCTTCTTCTACTGAAACGCTTTGCCAGCCTGGATATGCTTTGGTCTATGCTAGACATCTCCAAGCCCATGGCAGAGGTTGCCCAGAGTACTGATTGCTCAGATTACTGATTCTCCACTTACCCTTCTCTTGTCTCCACTAACCTTTCTCGCCTCGCTTCTTCTTAGTCCTGTCAATGTGGTCCTTGAGCTGGATGCGGACCTGCCTTTCGTTGGGCTGGTCTCGGATGAAGGGGTGCTTCATCAGCTGCTCTGTGGTTGGTCTCTGGCTGTGGTTCTTCACTAGGCAGCTCTCAATGAAGGACTGAAACTTTTTAGACCTGGCCAAGTACAGAAAAGGAACGTACACTAAAAACAGGTGCATATATTGATTCTTGTATTAGAAAGTGAGAAACCTGCAGATATTTGAGAAGCATGTTTGACTGTTACACAGTTTTGGCTCAGATACAGCAATCCAAAAGGATTCTCATGACCTCTATTGATGCTTAGCACTGTCTCAAAGCTTCACCATCACAGGTGCCCTCTTTCGCTTCATCTTCTCCTACTCTTCCCATGTATGCTCCTGTCCTTGCCTTCCCGGTGCAGTCAGGAGAACCCACCATTTTGCTGAGTTTGGAGGAAGTTAAGAACCATCAGTATGACCAGTGAATTATCAAAGGCAGATGTCATCAATGGTGACCAAGAAAATGCAAGGGAGCATTCCTCCTCCCTTCCCTCTGATCTGTGAAACTGCAGGTAAAAACAAGACACGACACATAAAGATATAAATGCAATTCCTTAATGGATTGTTTCCCATATTTTAAGGCCCCGGGTGGTGTTTCAAGAGATGTACCTTTCTGAAGCTGCATGGGACTAGCTAGGTTGATTTTTCTTTTTTTTTTTTTTTTATTGGTAGATTTAACCACCTAACATTACATAGCTTGTTGAAGCTCAGACAACCTCTAGACAACGCTCACTGCCTGCAGCTCTTCCCTGCACTCTCAGGGAGACTCAGCAGTTTTATTAACCCACCAGGTCCTGGGGAGCACCATGACCTGGTCTTCCTCATCACAATCCAGGCAAATGGACATGCTCTTTGAGCAGCATGGCTTGGGCAGAGGAGGGAATGCGGCTGTGGGTGATAGAGCCCAGCCCCAGTCACAGTCTGCCCTCCCACAGTTACACTGAATCTCAGCTAAAACAATTTCAGCTCATCTTTAATAAACAGGTTTCTCTTAGTCTCAAGTGTTGCATATCCAAAGTTTTCCTGGAACTAACCTCACCACATTGTAAACCCAAAAGAACAGGGATTTACAAGGAAGAAAGATGTTGACAGGCCACTATACCTTATGTTGCTTTAGCAAATAGTGTAAATGAGTGTAAATTAATGTCAGAAACCAACAGATACTACAGAATTGCATTAGAAGTAAAACAATAAACTTGCAGGGATTTTACTTTTAAGCTGTCAGACTAAAAGTGATTCATCTTTTAAGTGCTAATCCATACAAATTGAGATGCAAAATTAAAATACACTACTTGATCCAATTAAATCCTCCCTCCATCCAGCTTTATTAACGAGCAAATCTTTCTGCACCTTGCCTCAAGAAACCCCGTGTCTTGGTGAATCCAGAAAGGACAATCCGTGTGATGCTCAAAAAAATACCTGCTTCTAAAATACGATTCTCCCTTGTTGGTGTGAAACATGAGGGATTCCAGTCCTGGATACGTGGTCCACAGCACCCACAAACACTGCTGAGGTGAAGTAACTAAAAAAGTTATCCTCCAGTGACAGGTTTTTCCATCTCTTCGGGATGGGGGTCCCAGCGCCCTAAGACACTTTTTTACTCTTGAGCTGGCTGAGCAGCTACAGACAGGCACCAGCTCAGGCCTCTGGTTTTTCTGTAATCTTCCTCTTAAAAAAAGTGAGCCTGTCCAGTGGCACAACTCAGCCCTCACTGAAGCAGAAGACAAAGGTTTCCCCCCAGCTCTGATCCAAGAGGACGCCATAACACGTCTCATATCCTCCCCAGGCACAGGTCAGCCCACCTTCATGAAACATGTGCTCCTCCAGCTCTTGGGATTTGTAAAGCTTAAATCAATGTTTGCAAAGTCTTTGCAGCTGCTTGGATGAGAAGCGTTATCACAGTGCAAATATCACCTCATTAACAAAGAGGGCTTGTCATCTCTTATAAGGCAGAGCTATGGAGTGTTTATGAGAATGACATCGCTGAAACTCAAGTTCATTTTTACTTGCTAAGTGCAGGAAGAAGAAAATAAAGCTTCGTTGCTGGCTGGCTTTAATTGGGAAAGAAAATTATACCGAAGACTTTAATTTCATTAACATACACCACCTGGTGTACTTTTATGTGTTGCCATGCACTAAAGCAAGGACAAATTCAGGGTTCAAGTTGAACCTTTACTTCATTTTGGTTTTCTCCTGTGATCTGTGCTTGTGCAAACCAGCCCACCGACTGCCAGACAGCCACTGTGAAAGCCTACTCAAACATCTCCAGTTTTCTTGGGTTGGGCTTGCACAATGCCAATACCCATCCTGGCTGTTCCCAGAACCTCCAGCTGAGAAATGAGTGTCCCACTGAACATCCTGACAAAAATTGCTCTTAAGGAAAAGGTGGAGTTGGAGCTTTGTCTGGATCCTTTGAAGCTTCCCATTGCAATGAAAACTTGGAAGATGCATATAGGTTTGAGATATGCTGGAGACCAGGGATCCTTGCTTGCTCATGGAGGGGTAGCAGGGATCAGGTGAACACTACACTTATCCAGGCAATCCTGCTCTCAAAGCTAGACCCTGGCAAGTACAGAATATAGCACTGGATAGACCAGCTGGCCCTGGGCAGACACCACCACTGTTTACCACCATGAGATGTGCACCTGAGATAGCCACCAGACATGCAAGGGGAAGGCAGTGCCAAGAAACACCCTGACTTGCACAAAGCACATTCTCGTATCTCAGAGGACAGACTAAAAGACAACTTCCCCCTCAGCTCTCTTTTCACCTTAAGAAGATGGGGAAATGGTCTGCTCAAAACAGACTATCTTAGCTATCCTCAGTCTGGAGGATGAGGAAGCTTTTGCTGCATAAAGACCACTTTTGTATGAAAAATAAATTGAAGTCTTACAATCTATTTTGTGCTTTAGCAATGAGGATAATTAAGTAGGAGACTCGTGATGTGGCAGAAAACAATGTATAAACTATTTTCTCAGCTGAATAATGGTAACCTCAAAAGACTGTGCAAGGAGAGTGAGCATCTATGACACCCTCTGCAGAGCCAGCTGGGAAAGGTTCCTCTGCTCCTGGTTTGGTACTGCAGCAGCTGATGACTGGGCTGACAAAATTAAGATGCTCCCTGCCAACGCCTGGGTCATATTTTAGGGGCTGGTCCTAAAACCCCAGCACCATGCATCTGATGCAAAGGACTCCAAGCCCCTCTCACTCCCCTCCCAGCAGCAAAATACCTATTGCTGTGGCATCAAGTATATTAACCATTGCTCTTCTTTTTGTGTTGTTTCAACAAGATAATAAGCATAATTTTAAGGAATAAGGTAAAACTTCCCTCTGTCAGCTCAGCCTATCTGGGAGCAAGGGGCAGTGCTGTCTCTCTAACATCTGGTATATCTTTCCTGACCAAACCCACTGTTGAACCTGGGCAGGCAAACAGCACAAACCAAAGATGAGTGTTTTTAAGGACTCCAGCTCCGTTGGTACAGAACATGCAGTAACAAAACAACATCTGCTGGGCTTCAGGAATATTTTTCCTACAGGTTTTTGTTGGCATGCTCCACATATTTTTTCCTGTAGAATTTTAAAATAAAGCCCAAACTAAGTACAAATCTCTGCATTCCTGGGTTTTTCAAGATAAACTATCCTTTTTTTTTTGGCCTGGAATCATGTTTCCACTTGAAAATGGAACCTGACTGGAAAGAAACAGGAGCCAAGCAAAGTGTTATCTAGTTTCAGGCTGCATGAATTGCCTTGGAAAAGCCAGCTCCATGCTGCAAAATTGCAGTGTTAAGAGAGCATTCCTCTGCCTACTTAGGAAGCCCTCCATCCCATGGTTAGTGACTCCTTCAGACAAAATTGTCTCTCCTTAGGAGATCAAGACGCAGACCTGTACTCATGGGAGTGATGCTGGAGACTGTGAACCCCTGAAGCTATATAAATGTAAACACTAGCATGCCTTGGTTGCAGAAACAAGTTGCTCCAGAAAAGTATGTTCAGTCATTGAAGACTGAGAGAGAGACTCACCACTTTTTTGATTTCAACCTCGGGGCCGGGTTGCGGGGGATGAGGAAGAGGGCTCTCATGGGATGCATGTCACAGAGAGCTGCAATTTGCAAGAAGAGGCATTAAACATGGCACAGCATCTCACGGACCCCCCAGGTTTTCTAAAGAAAGGCTACATACTCAGCTGGGAAGACCCCAGGTTTCCTCTGAAGCTACAAGACCTGCATGGCAGGAGGATTTACAGTGACAACCCCTTTTCCCTGCAGCAGCCTGCAGCTCAGGTGAGAGCTGATGTGTGTCCCCAGCACCACTTGTCTCAGCAGCAGGGCTGGCTGGGGATGCCTGCGCTCCTGCAGCTGCGTGTCCTCAGTACCCTGCCAGGTGCTGACAGCAACAGGCCCAGAGCATGGTAGAGCTGCACCGTGTGCCACTGTGCTCTTCTTTACTGACTTGCATTTACCAGCACGTGAGGGCAGTCCCAGGGTAACACTGAAAAGCTGCACCAGTATGACCTGTGCAGATGCACCATATGAACCCAGTGTGCCACCATGTGTATCACCACGGAGAGTGGTAGAATACCAGCTCTGAGGAGCAGTCTTTTACCTACTTCCAGTCCTCCACCCCTTCTTCAGCTGTATTTTATTTGAGGAATCTGAGTCCCATAGGGCTCAAGTGATGTATCAGGAGTCATACACCTTTGCTCACTGCTCATCCTATCCCCAGGGCCATGCTTTGTTCCCATTGACCCTGCAAGCCCCATCTCAGGGAGCCCAGGTTGCTTGGAAAAACCTTTGCACAGAGTTTCTTGCACAGAATCAAGCGCTGGCTAGTGCTCAGCAACCCCCAGCACATTACAGCCCAGGGTTAATTAAAGCAGATCAATACATCTACTTACGGGGAGCACCTTCCGCCATTTCAATGGCCGTTATCCCCAAAGACCATAAGTCACTCTGTAAGAGAAAGCAGAAAGACATATGTGATGCAGGGAGCATCGTCACAGCGGTGGGCACCAGGTGAGGGGGGAGTGTGGCTCTCCCCAGCCAAGGGGGCTCAGTCCTGTGAGCCATATCTGTGTGTCCTTTGCAAGCCCCCATACCCACACCTTGGTCTCGTTGTCTTGCCATGTGCTTGAGCTTTAGAAGATGTTCTCAACCCCTCTCTTTATCACAAAGATCTATTTCAAAATGCTCAAAGGCATTTCCAAAGTAGGGCATGGTGACCTTGCTGTGGCACCGCTCCCAGTAGCTGGGTGAGGGCACTGCCTAAGGAGATGTTGATGACCTGAAGGTCCCCTGGTGGGGGTATTCTAACAAGCCCTGTGCACCAAAGAACAAACCCCCAGCTCCTGGACAAGCTGGTAACAAAATACTCCTCAGTTACACAGCCAGGGTAAGCAGTACCCCCAGCTGGTGGCTCCCTGTTTAAAGCTAGGTGATGCTCATCCATGGATTTGATACAGCTCCACAGAAAACAGGCTTCCTGGAACAGATAAAAAACACAAAGTACCTTGAGATACCTCAGGGGCTCTTGAATCATGAACTCATTAAATGGAAGCCTGAAAAGCGATGTTTTGCCAGTGTGACAATTACGGACAAGTGTAAATAAATGGACACTTATCTACCCTATTCCCAAGTCCTGCTCAGCCCACATGGTTGGCTGAATCTCCTGAATGATCAGAGCAGAGAGAACACACCTGTCTACAAATCTCTTTGATTCCATACTTGATTTCATTTCACTCCTCCTTCCACTTTCTCCCTTGCAAACAGGGACACTTGTAACTCCCTGACTGAGAGCAGTGGTGAGCTTCCTAGCAGTGCCTCCTTCCCACCCCACCATCACTAATGAGCTGCAGCTCTCCTCTAGATCTGGTAACAAGCCCCGAAGGATGGCCTGGCTCTCCTGGCAGCAGCAGAGCCAGACACAGTACGTGTCTGGTAAGAGAAAATGAGCACCTTCTCTAATGGCACTGCTGCAACTTCATTTTTTGGCAGAAGGCAGCTAATTTGTTATTCTGGACATCATGTATACGACTGCTAATGATTCACAACTCAGCACCCACTGTGCATTGGGAATAGGACCCAGATTAATTTTTGTGCTTTCATCTCAAGCACAGCCTCCAACGCATGTCCAGGGGGGTGGAGACACCTGACTGCAATGGGAAGCTGGCAACGGCAAGGGCAGAAGCTGGAGGTGCACAGGGGACCAGAACAAGCCTGATGCTACACGGCTACAGCTGACGTTGGATGGAGACCAGCTAAATTCCAGTTAGCACATCAAAACCAGTAAATGTTGTAAATGTACATCTCAGGGTGTAAGGGACGGACTCTGCCCTCCACCCTCCCTCCTGAACCTCCAGCTCTCACATCCTGCTCTCCCTTCACCCTGCTCTCTGTCACATCCCCACAGTCATACTTCAGTTTTCTCCCTCTGACTCAAGAGCTGCACTCAAGAGCTGCCCTTTCCAAACCTCCTCAAGTCCCTAAACCTGCAATTGAGCAAGCAAATCACAGGAACATTGTTCTTCCCAGCACAGAGCCCCAGAAGCTCAGCCAGAGCTAAAAAGAGCCTCTAGGGACCAAAAGCACCTTCTCACATACACCCTCTAGGAAAGACAACTCTGATTTTCAAACTCAAGGCACTTTTCCTCATTTTTAACCTAAGTGCTCACCTTACAAATGCTGTTGTTGTACACAGCTTTGTACCTGCTTAAAAATTCTCTCTCAAATACTATTTCCAGCCCTTTTACAGGACAGCCTCATCCATTCTTTCTTCGCAACAGGATTTCTGCTGCATACTTACTTACTGCAGTCTTTCCATATGATTCAGCACACATAACCCCTTCCCTCTGGGTTGCCAAATTCCTAGTGTGTCTTTCCATATCAAGGTGCCCAGTATTATATTCAAGATGCCAAATGATCTTAAAACTGGAGCAATATAGAAAAGGATTATCACCACTCAGTCTCCTACAGAAAGCAGAAACCCAGTGGGAAGCACACATTTTATAATGATCTGGAATTCAGATTTATTTTTTTCTGTGGGGTTTTTATTTTTGAGACTGAAAAGCTTTTCAGTCCACCCAGCAAAAAGATGCTGTGCTAATGTATTTCCATTGCCTTGAGTAGGGAAGGGAAGTAAGCTTCTCCCCCCACTTCCTTTGGAGTCTAAGCTTATTGACAAGCTATTTCTAAAGAAAAAAGGAAGACTGTGAGGAAAAACAACAAATAACCTAAACAATGTGGGGTTTCTGTTTGTTATTTTTTAAAGCACTTTATTTTTGTGAGGAGGTATTTACTGACTTCTTCCATAGATTACACAGGCATCTCTTTCTGGCTAAGAAAGCAGTGAGATCAGAGGCTTTTTGTCCAACAGATTAACCCTGCGAGGATTCCTTTTTTCACCCTATAAATCTCATCTTTTGTATTCACTGTTTTAAGCTGGTCAGCTAAACCTGAGAGCATCTGATTTGCATCCCTTTTAAGAATAATAATTGTCATTCACATGCCTCCCCTTCCCCCTGCAAAGAAAGAGCATCAGGTGCAGGGATGTGATTCAGAATATGAACTAATGTCTGGTGTACTCCACATCACAAAACACCCCACAGTGGGTGTGCTGGCAGCAGTCAACCTTCTGTTTCATACCCCCAGCCAAGGGAAAACAGTCAATGCCAACTACAGAGGCACAGGCACCTCAGCTCTCTATGAGCATTTAATCCTTAGGGACAATAGAGGGATTCTGGTCCCGGCGCTTGTGCATCAGCATATTAAGTGCCCTAGTTATTTTGGAAAGAGGAAAAACCTCAGGGATTTCTGAGGGTAGAATGTAGCCTATGCAGATATCAGTCCTTTTTAAGAAAAAAACAATAATAAAAAGCTGTGAATAGTGTTGCACCAGGCAGCTGCCAGTGGAGAAGCAGCAAGAGCAGCTAGTGCAGGCCGTAGCCCTGCTAAGAAGCACTGCCATCAGCAGAGCTGAGGAAATGCCTGCTGTAATTGGTTAATCAAAGAGTATTAAGTAATTGCAGAATAAACTATTTCTACATGTCCTTATCATTAATGATTTATGTAACCCAAAGTCTGAACTCAGAATGGAGAGCTGCTCTCTGGAAAAACCATCAGTTCAAAAGTTGACTGATGCACTCAAATAGCTGCAATACCAAATCATTGCTTGGTTACTTTAAAATCCTTCACCTCTCAAAAATGTCTCTGAGTGATTTGTAATAGCAGTCCAAATTGTGCCACAATGGTGGGCTGTTGCACTATTACATTGTGGCGTCCTACTGTTAGAAAGCAGCCACCTTGCTCCACACTAGAGGGGCTCAAAGTCCTTATTAAACATTACCTTGCAAAGTGACCTCTCAGCATGCACATGATCAGAGGTACAGTGAGCTTTTATGTGTCTGAGCTTCTTTTCCCAAAGGTCATGTGTCAGCATCATACTCTCCTCTCTGGACATCCTCAGTGCACCTTAGGGGGTTTTGAGTTAGAAATTCAAGTTCCGGATGCTTCAAAAAATGAATGGACAAAAAAAACTCCAAGGGACATTTCTACAGGTGTGTGCTCAGAAACTTGCAGTAAGGCAGAAATAGGATAAAGCACATTAAACTCTGTTTTAATCCTCAGAACTTGCTGTTGTTTGAAAGGGGAGGAGGGACTCCTAGCCCTACAGCAGACCTGCTCTGTGCCACGTTGTAACTCAGCAGCACTGTTGTGTTGCCACGGGTCCAAAAATAAACTTCAAACAGACTAGAGAGATATGTGAAAAGTAGGTCAGCCCCCTGAACCTCAGACTGTGTGGCAGCCTTCAGATCTCCCTGTGAATACCAGCCTGCAGGCCAGGAGATGTGATTTTGCCCTTTCTAAACCTGACCTGACTTCTCTCCAGAGCAAACAGAATCATAGAATCAACTAGGCTGAAAAAGACCATTAAGATCATCAAGTCCAGCCATTACCCCAGGACTGCCAAGCCCACCACTAAACCAAGTCACCAAGGGCAAACCAATCTCATCACATGGCTGCCCCTCACAATCTCCACTCACAGCCACCCCACATCTGCCACTCATAGTGGCCACACTGTATAGCTGCCGCCCCTACTCCTCATGGCCAGCCCAGCTCTTCCCTCATGATCTCCCCTCACAACTGCTCCTCATGGTGATCCCCTCATATCCCATGGCTGACCCTGCTCTCCCCTCACGATCTCCCCTCATGGCTGCTCTTCCTCTTCCCTCATGATCTCCCCTCGTGGCCGCTCTTCCTCTTCCCTCATGATCTCCCCTCGTGGCCACCCCTTCTCTCCCATTATGATCTTCCCTCACGGCTGCCTCTCCTTTCCCCTCATGATCTCCTCTCACAACTGCCCTTTACCCCTTGTAACCACCCCTTGTCTCCTGTCATGATCTCCCCTCATGGCCGCCCCTCCTTTTCCCTCATGATCTTGTAACCCTTGTAACCACCCCTCGTCTCCTGTCATGATCTCCCCTCATGGCCACCCCTCTTCTCCCATCACGATCTCCCCTCATGGCTGCCCTTCCCTGTCCCTCACGATGTCCCCTCATGCCACCTCTCCTTTCCCCTCATAAGCTACCCTCACGGCCACCCTTTCTCTCCCCTCACAATCTCCCCTCATGGCCGCCCCTCTTCTTCCCTATCTCCCATCATGGCCATCCATCCACTCCCCTCATGATCTTCCCTCATGGCTGCCCCTCCTTTCCCCTCACGATCTTCCTTCATGGCCACCCTTTCTCTCCCCTCATGATCTTCTCTCAAGGCCACCGCTTGTCTCCCTCACGATCTACCCTCACGGCCGCTCTTCCTCTCTCCTCATGGTTTCCCCTCATGGCTGCCCTCCCTTCCCCTCATTGCCACCGCTTGTCTCTTCTCACCATCTCCCCTCGTGGCCGCCCCTCGTTTTCCCTCATGAAACAGAGCAAATACAGCATGTTTGACTGTAGTATTTAAACATGCAGCACTGAAAAGCAGGCTGGCAGGTAGGAAGCCTCACTGACACATTTCTTAGCATGGGGAAAGACTTCTTCACAGTAGATTTGGATACATGAGCAGCACAACAAAGATTCACATTGGACCTGAACTGGCATCTCAAAATCCAACAGCCAGAAAGCAGGAGGAGATTATGCTGCTTGTCAACATATTTTTTCAAGCCACAAGGATATACTAAATCCCTAAGTGCTCAAGTTCATGTTACTGGGGCATAAAATCCAAGATTATATCAAGCACCTCTTTCAAAGGTTTACGATCACAACTCTCATTGCGAGCTCCAGTAAGTGCTGCTTTAATTTCTTCCCTGCTTTACTAATCAATGTGCTAGACTTTGCAAAGATTACGTCTGTAATGACATATAAATGAGTAGGAGGATGCTCATTTAAGTACCTTGAAGTCGTAAGTGGCATCAGGATTTTCATCACAGGCAATGACCTCGGGGGCCATCCAGTACGGCGTTCCAATGAAGGTGTTTCTCCTGCCCACTGTTCTGTCCAGCTGAGCACTGACACCAAAATCCACTGTGTATCAGACAGAATAAGGCATTGTAAGGTCAGAGACAAACCTAAGCATCACCCCCGTTGAATGTAAAACATTAAGTTAATTCAAATCAACTTCTCTGTGTTGTCAGGAAAGAAATATACAGCCAGAGATATTCCTGTTTCATCTTTGCTGGGATCAACAGAGGTCATTCAAGGACAAACCTAATCAAGCTGATGTCCAGGTTTTATATGAAACTCTGCGCCTTTTCCTCCTTGCCAGGAGGCAATAAAAAGAAATCACAGCTCCTCATACTAATGAGAAACAGGGTTATCAACATGAATAAGCCACTGCCTTTGTTCTATGCTTTCTCATTTGAATTAAAGCCTGTCAAATATTGGTAGAAGCCTCATTTTTCTACCTAAATTCTTACTGGAAATGGTAGAAATGCAAAAGACTTCAGGAACAAAGGGCCAAGGACAAAGGCCCATAGGGAAATGTCACGCAGAGAGCTGCAAAATGAAGCAAAACCTGATGAAATCAAATCAATGACAGAATACTCTATGGTCCACTAAGTTCACTTTGCGCAGCACAATGGTTGGAGTTTTGCCCTGGAGAATTTCCTCTTGGAGGGGAATCTTCACCAGCATACAGCCAAGTGTGCTGGTGGTACCATCTGTTAAGATAGGGATTTATTCTGCTGTAAAGAGAGAGGAGAGATATAGGAAAACAAGGCTTGTACCTCACTTTACCAGTGTAAGTGATCTTCTACCACAAGCAGAATTAAAACATGCATACCAGCCTTAACATTGGCACTGGACAACTGAGGATATCAGCACATCATCTATGCTGACCTGCTGTCTTCCATATGATCTTTACATGAATGCCTGGTCTTTCCCAGGGTGACTAACACCACCTATGAAAAGTCTGAGCAGTTCTTGAAAATTAAGCTGTCTCTGACAAGTTAGCTCAGAAAATAAGTCTGGATTACGTCACACTAAACTGAATGAATTATGATCCTGTAGGACACTTCTATGAAGCTGTGGGGGAACAGACTTTGATAATGTCTGGCAATGCATACAGGGCAACTTTCAGTTTGGGTCATGAAAAGATGGTCACTTGCTTAACCTGTATATGATGGAAGAACTGCCCAAATTACCTTTCTGAACAGAAACACCACCACAAGTACATCTTTGCAGGTAGAACTTGGCCATCAACCACTAGCAGTTTGTAACACCCAAGGTCATGTTTTGAGAATGGTATGAGAAAAAACAAAGAGTAGATCTTAGTATCCATCCCCTTTCTCCAAGTTGTATAGAAGTCAGTTTTGCTGCTTCTCTCCAGCCAGCTCACCTGCAGTTTCCACAAGCTCTAATCCACTCTTACCTAGTTTAACTTCTGCATTTTCCGTCAGCAATACATTCTGTCCCTTGATGTCTCGATGAATTACTTTGTGCTGGTGTAGATGACTCAAGCCCTAGAGAATTCAGACAAAGGTTACAGGAATCCAAGTTCAAAGCATGTTACTTTTGGACATTCCTCTTCAACCAATTACACTCCAGAAATGAAAGATTCACAGTTGGAGTTAACCACTTAAGAATGCTTTTGTTTAGCATGTGTTCAAAATATTGCCCTACGTCACACGCTGGGAGGACATGCCCAGCAAGCAAAAGGCCCACCGATAAGCTGTATGTGCTGCAGTGGGTGCTTTTCGTCGCAGGAGAACCATCAATTCTATAGGGATTAAACCCAGCCTTTCAGTTTCTGCAGTAACCCATATTAACCCAAATTCCTCTGTAGCTCTAGACATATTTCCCCCCATGTGCTCCTTGCCTTAGGGAGCAATTTCAGTGACAAAAATAACAGAATGTTTTTGTCCCTTTCTGTATTTCCATCATCCAGAAACTGAAGAAAACAATTCTGTTGTTATATTGGTCCAATAAACTGGCCTTTAATACACCGAAAAGCTTATATTAAAAAAGCTACCATGCAAATGCAAATGTTATAACTTGCACATACTCCTAATAGAGATATAGCTCAAAATAAAAGCCTGTCGCAAAGGCCAAAGGTAAACTAGCTTTTCAGTTCTGCTTTTTTATTAACTCATTAATTTCTTTTTGCAACCTACATTTTTATTTCATTCATTTATTATTGCAAAGGAACATCCATCTATACTGATGGTATAGGAGAAATAAGGATTACTTCAAAACCTAATTTTGCATTAGGTTTATATTTCACATTAAACATTCATATTTGAGGAAGAAAATAATTTCTGCTATCACCACTGCTACTTAGTAATCATTTTACACTAGTCACCCTGGGATTCAACTGTGGAATCTGTATGGGAGATCTTTTTTAGTCATGTTATACCTGGTTAGAGGCACCTTTGTGCATCAGAGGCAAAACAAAAATCTCACTGAATTTCAATAAATGCTTGAACAACATGAGATTGAGCTTCGTGTTAGAATTACAACTGGCTACCAACGTCTAAACCAAGTCTAAGCCACCTTCTGCATCAGAAGGTGGGAGCCTTTCATTATCTGAAACCCTATGGAGGCTGCCAACCAATGCCCAATGTATGGCCAAAATACAAGTGATGACACTCATCAGCGGCCTTGATTCGGTGGCTGGGTTCTGACCCATTGCCAGGGACTATTTTAAGAAGTAGGCTCACAGCGCTCATACATTTAAAATAAGCCTGCATAACTGGCTTTCTGGCACTGAAAGCAGTGTCCATACAACAGCTGATTAGCTACAGCACCGCACCTTCTGCCCATCATGTTGGTGCAGACCGTGTCATTCAGGGTCAACAGGGAAGTGCTGTGTCACCTCAAGACACAAGCAGCAGTCTCGGTGGCAGTGCTGGACACCTCCTTTTGGAGCAGTCATCTTGCCTCACTTTCCTCCATAGAATCATTTAGATGGGAAAAGACCATCAAGTGTAACCATAAACCTAACAGTGCCAAGTCAAATCCACCACTAAACCATGCCCCCAGGCACCACATTTACATGTCTTTCAAATACCCCCAGGAATGGTGACTCCACCACTTCCCTGAGCAGCCTGTTCCAATGGTTGACAACCCTTTTGGTGAGGCAGTTTTTCCTAACACCCAATCTAAACCTTCCTGGGCACAAGTTGAGGCTGTTTTTTCTCGTCCTATCACTTGAAGAATGCTCTTCTTCAGGTTTTCTTCACATGCCAAATATTTCTGTTTCTTCTTGAACAAAACCTCTGTTCATGGAATGACAGGTTTTAATTTTGGGCAACCATTACTATCACATCATAAAACCTCAGCTGTGCAAAATGCAAACAAGCCTTTGCTGAAGCTGACATCTCCCAGTACAAGCTCTGGCACGGCCCATTTTAAGACATTCCAGTCAAACATTTATCTTGTGGGTATAAAAGTTGCAGCATCCTTGTTAAAGCCATAGATATGTGGATTTAATAAAAAATAGGGTGCTTTTTAACAATGAAGATTCTTCCCACAGACTTTTGTTAGTGCTCACCTGTCAATTGAAAATATAATTCTAATGTAAATAAATCTTTGCCCTATTAATACTAAGGATTTTTTTTTGTTTGTTTGTTTGGTTTTTTTTTTTGTTGAAGGAAAAAAGAGGGTTAAAAGTCAGGGAACTAAGACAGCTAAAGGGCTCTCTTAGCTAAAGGCTCCAGCCCATGGCAGCGTGGCAGTCATTCCATGTCTTCTGAGCATCAACTGCAACACTCCAACAACCCCCAACATTTAGCTCCCTCTGAGCACATACCCGTAAGATCTCTCTGCAGATGTAGGCAATCCACTCCTCCTTCAAGGTGTTCCCCTTTGTGTTCTTGATAAGGTCAGTGACAGAGCCTGCGCCGCAGAACTCCATCACCAGCTGCCAAACGTAACAAAAATGCAATTACTGCAACGACACTGACAGCATCCTCCAGGCTGCCTGACCCCAGGGTAGGACCCTGACACTGGCAATGCAAATGTGGGGCCACCACAACGCTATGCAGAGCCACTGGGACATAATCTTGAGCCTATCAGCTTGTAAACCACGTAGGTTCTGCTGTAAAAGTGAAACAGTAGAAGACTGGAAGGCTTGAAAGGCTTGTTGTTCTCCAGAAGATTTGGAACAAGAAACACTGATCAGTCCAATGCAGAAAATCAGCAGAGGAAAGCAGAAACCTTGAAATCTCCCCACCCTGAAAGACCCCACCACTACATACTGTACTTTATACTTATAATCAATGTTTAGTATGAACAGCAATACAAGCAAAACTCTACCTCTAGCATGCAAGTTCTTCAACTCTGAAAGTGTGAAAGCAACAAGACAGACATTTGAAAGCTTCCTACAACCTTAGAAAACAGGTACAGTCTTCAATTTTTATTTTTTATTTTTTTTAACCAGAAAGTCTTTGTTTTGTTATCACCTTTTTGGGCTGGAAACCTTCTCTGAGGGGAAGCTTGCCAAGTAGCTTCAGCCTGTCCAGGACAAAGCTGACGTCCTGCTGCTCAGGCTTGTTCAAACAACACAGGGCACCACCGGTTGTACCACTTCCAAAGTTTCACAAAATTAAATATAGAAGTACAGTGATCTAACTCAGGCCCAGCTTAATATCATACAGCAACTGGGAAATAAATGTTACAAAAACAACATTGAGTGTGTCTGCCTCCCAGGGACATCATGGATCCCTGGGGCATACAGGAGCCATCCATGTGCTCCAGGAAGACAGCACAGCCCATGTATGCAACAAGCATCCTCCAAAACCTGCGCAAGTGTTTCTCTCAGATCTTAAACCACATTTTCCAATCAGATCAGCTTGCTACTAAAAGATATTTCCTTATGAGTTGTGCCTTGCCAGATTCTTCTATGTGCGTGTTTAGTTTATCATGAGAAGCTTACGTGGCATTTAATGTTCTCCAAGCAAATGACATCACTGTATTAAAAGCTTAGGCCAAGAGCAGAGAAAGAAACTGCGAAAGAGTTACTGCTAACCAAATGGATCAAATGCAGTAATTCAAAAGACTATTATAAACAACTATAAAATACAGATACAGCACTGCTATAAACCTTCACATTAAATACCACACTTGAGCAGACTATACCTTAGTTGGGTCTGACCATGCTCCTATTTTCAGTTTTGATATCAAGTCTATCTTCCCTTCCTAAACTGACAGCTGAAAAATTATTTGCATGCCCCTGTTGTGTCAGCAAACTGGCTTCAAGAAATAGATGTGTGACAAGCCAAAGCCTGCCCCATGCAAGGGCAAGGGATGCTGCTGCAGAACTTGCAGCTCTCCCACCCCAGGAAGAGACAAGCAACCCAGCTGGGTCACTGGGACACGGCCTAAGCCACAGGTTACTTACTGCTCACCAACAGGGAATAATGGAACAACTGGTTCCAAAGTCACTTTTCCTTTTTTTGTTCTCTTTGAATGATTGACACGTGGGGAATATCCATGTCTGTAGGTGTTTCTGATTAAATGAACATTTGGGATACCACAGCAGCAAGCTCTGAAAGGAAAACCCTGGAGAGCTGAGCTAGCCACAAACACTTCCCAACCCAAAAGGCTGCCCTCTCCAGTCCTCTTCAGTGGAAATTCATCCACAGGCTCTCACCAAGGTTTGGAGCAGGATGAAGAGGAAGGGCATGCTATGCTATGTACAGCAATCACAATGCTTAAAAGAAGGTGGGAGAAATCCCATTAAAAGTACATAGTGCATCTGTTAATTTGCCAGATTATCTTTATGGAGCTGGCAGTTCATGCAGTCCTCTGCCCAGTCCTTGATTTCCACAGAGCAAAGATTAATTTTGCACCAGGAAGTGAATAATACAGCCAACTGCTGATGTATTCCTAATCTGTAATTGTGAAATCTTGAGGATAGAGAGCAGAGGAGAGGAGGAGGAAGAGGAAGAGGGAGAGAAAGGGAGAGGGTGAGGAAGAAGAAGAGAAAGAGAAAGAGGAAGAAGAAGAGAAAGAGGAAGAGGAAGAGAAAGAGGAAGAGGAAGAGGAAGAGAAAGAGGAAGAGAAAGAGAGAAAAAAAGAGAAAGAGAAAGGGAAAGAGAAAGAGAGAAAGAGAGAAAGAGGAAGAGGAAGAGGAAGAGGAAGAGGAAGAGGAAGAGGAAGAGAAAGAGAAAGAGAAAGAGAAAGAGAAAGAGAAAGAGAAAGAGAAAGAGAAAGAG